>JACXGJ010002132.1:0-70285 GCA_016801105.1 Esox niger | reverse complement strand
ACAGACAGACAGACACACAGACAGACAGACAGACAGACAGACAGACAGACAGACAGACAGACAGACAGACACACAGACACACAGACACAACTCACTCTTGTTGTTGAGGTTGGCTGCGTTACTGCTGAGGACAGTCAGGGCATAGTGAGGAGGCAGGGAAGCTTTGCAGATGGCCGTAATGAAGGCGTCGCGAGGAGTCACCAGGCCCAGTCGACCGCACAGAGAAGCCACGGTCAACTCCGCCTTCAGGATGTTCTCCGTCGCCGTCTCATCAGTGCTGGACGGGGAAGAGCGGGTTATGAGACAGGAACAAACATCGACAAAGGCCTAATCGTCCAGAGACACAAACTCACACAGCCCGACTGAATCACACTGTGAGAAGAACCAGGGAAGGGGCCATTAATGAAGAACTTCGGCCTGGTGATATTTACAGCAAAAGAAAATCCTACTATAAATTTTTCCAAAGTAATACTGATATTTGGGTCAATAGTTGTATTATTTTAACCACATCGACAATTGGCGCACTGAACTGCAGCCTAAGGAGCAGGGCTTTGAAGGATTTATTCACAGTGAGATGGACTTTTAACTCGACATTCTTTTGAAGTGAGGGTGTCTGACATTTCTTACATCGTTTTGTTCACCTGCGTGGGAGGGGTTAATGTCATTTGAAATGTCAATGAGAGTTTAACCTGCTTAGCAAAAACATCAAATTACTAACAGTCTTCAGTCGCATGCGAGTGAGTTTCCACGGAAGACATTCCTGCCACAGACGCAGGTTCTTGTGTCTCCGTTACTACGACAACCGGTTTCAGGGGAAGCCGAAAGAGGCTCAGGGCACAAGTTTTGCGGGGAGATTGAGTGGCAATTAATCACACCATTTGTTACTATAGGAATTCATTAGCAAAGATTACATAGTAGGCCAATTTGTTTTGTGATAGGAAGATAGTTTCATTCAAAACTATCTGCCACTATTCATTCAATAACTGCAACTAAAATGCATCAGAGTAAGGTTTCAAAGGTTTCTAGCCCAAAAGCTTCCCTCAGAAACTGTGAGGTGGGTTGTTTACCTGGCGTCCAACAGGAGAGAAAGGGCCGCTAGCAGGCCACACCAACAGGCACTCACCATCTCCTCCCACACCACATGAGCTCCTGCAGAGAAACATAGTTTATCAACATCATGGACCAACAATATACATTCATACAGGCATATTCTAACGCTATGTTAACACCTGGATAGATAGCATTTATTGCTACAAGCCAGCGTTAATCAAATCCCTCATGAGCTGCAGGTATTGGATTGGCCACTAGAGGTCAGAAAAGCGTAAGCTAGGATTCTGCTTTCATTTTCAGAAAAGTACCCGGGTCCTAAGCCAAAGATCTGTCTCATCCCCCTGCTTCCTCCTTACCAGGCTCAGGCTGGGCGTTCTGGTCGGGGTTGGCCTCCCTGCGTAAAGCTGACTCCTCCTCCTCTTTGGCCAGTTCTCTCTCGATCATGGAGGTGATGCCTCGGACGAGGTCCAGGAGGGCACTGAAGGCCACAGACATGGCATAGCCTTCTGGGATGGATGGGGGCTCCACCTTGTCCAACATCTCCAGACTGGGGGAGGAGGACAGGAACCATGTATGAACCCAGACTCTTACTTCTGCCTCCACACCGGCAGGATCAGCTGCCCCTGGCCATTTGTTCTGATATATTCTTATATATACACACAATGATCTCTTCCCTCTGACAGGTGTAATGTGGGTCATGAGGAAGCTGTTGTGTTCCCTACTGGTACACTAGAATAATGGTCATGTTCAGTACATTTATATGGTGAAGTACTGTTATAATGGTAATGTACAGTATTGTTATAATGGAGATGTTCCGTATTGTTATAATGGTGATGTTCCGTATTGTTATAATGGTGATGTTCCGTATTGTTATAATGGTGATGTTCCGTATTGTTATAATGGTGATGTTCCGTATTGTTATAATGGTGATGTTCCGTATTGTTATAATGGTGATGTTCCGTATTGTTATAATGGTGATGTTCCATATTGTTATAATGGTGATGTTCCATATTGTTATAATGGTGATGTTCAGTATTGAAATAATGTTGAAGTTTAGTATTGGTACTACTCCCATTAGGCTAATGATGATGTTCACTACTGTAATAACACTGCACTGTCCTCCAGGGCGTCTAGCCTGTGATAATAGCGGAACTGCCGTCACCAGTTGTTCTGTTAAGGATTAATTTATTACCATATCCTGATTTATCCATTATTCTGCTGATACAATGTAATAAATGGACTGTTTAGACTAGGCCTATATTTTGCTTTATACTGTTCATGGTTGCCAAGTATAGAAGGAGACTTAGGTCAGCATGCCCTGTTATTTGATTTTGTTATGGCCTGGACTGAAGGAGCCAGGCCTAAAACCTATCTTATCTATGGTCCTGTACAAATGGCTCCAAGGTGAAGTTGTCTGTGTCTCCTCTGTTTCTCCCATTCGGGTAGGACAGCGACCAGGGGCAGCTCAGGTTAGGATGTCTGTTAACTATGACCTAGAACTCTGGTTGCCATGACAATGTAGAGTTCTATCTTGTTTTACGATCAGTATGACGCCTTGTTTTGTATGTATGTTATAGCATAAGAGATAATATTTGCAGGAGCTGACCAGGGGGGTATAAAGAGGAGAAAGCCATAATGTAATGCGAAGCAGTCTGTCATGGCATTACCCTGTTCATCTTTTGTAATGTTGTGATGATTGTTCCCGTGGATCCACATAATTAAACTTGAAATAATCAACTGTTATACGAACGACTGAGAAGTTCTTAATTTCAATAAATCGCGAACATTTTACATCTTCCACAATTTGGCACCCCAGATGGGACCTCAATATATTTTATGGTTTAACAGCCTGTCTCTGATAAGCTTTGTTGGGTGACTGAATGGATGATTAAACTCTAGACAGTAACAGTCAGATGTCAGGGATGTGTGTGTTTGTGTGTGTGCAGGGGCGTACTACTCACTAGGTAGCCTTGGCGCTGCCCTGCACACTGACGGTCATCAGTGGGATCCAGGTACCGCGGTACTCAAAGGCAGCCTGAGTGGTCAGACCGGCCCCCTGTCCCCCTGCTCCGGGGGCCCCCTGGGCAGCCCCCTGGGGACCCGACCCAGAGCCACCTGGGAAGGCAGATAATTGCCGTTAGTGTGAGGCCGGAACAAAAGCCGGCACACCGTGTAGCCTCCACACTCTCCTGTACCCTCATGAGTAACCCACACCATTCCTGAGTGTTAACATGCTTCCCTTATTTCCCACCACCGTCTCCAGCTGAACGCGCGTTAAGACAACGTGAGGACCCTTTCAGGGGAGTACCAACCAGCGGGGATGTTGGAGGCAGCAGGGTTGCCCGTGTTGGGGATGATGAATAGGGACTGGATGAAGGAGCCCAGAGCGTTGACGATGTCCCTGAACACCTTGGTGGAGTGCTGCTTCATGTCGTAGGACTGGCAGAAAGACCTACACAACGTGGGTACACAACACAGATGATCTTTCAAGATATTGTCTCACATATATTCTCAGCAAAATGCGTGACACAAACAGAGGCTAGGGAAATAAAAATACATCAATGAAGGCAGAATAGGGAAGGAAGGTCATGGTCAAAGTGTGTATGGTAACTATAGTAAATTATAAACTGCCTGCTCTGAATTCTGATTGGTTGATAGCCATAGTATATGAGACCATATACCCCAGGTATACAGTCATATCACTTTTTAATGCCTTACCTACATTGCTAACCAGTCTTTAATTGCAATAAAGCAACTCTGAGATTTGGGGCATGTTGCCAATATACCACAGCATACCGCTGTATCCAAGCAGTCCGCGATGCATTGTGCCTAATAACAGCTCTTTGTCACTTTTTATTGGCCAAATACCACAGTCTTCTGCCTTACTGCTCAAATATGGAAAATCTACCAATGTGAGGTTTTAGGTTGGGGTAGGGTTAAAAATAGAGGGTCCTTACAAACATAGTAAAGTAAGAGTGTGTGTGTTCCACCTCACCGTAGCAGGTGTGGCTGTACACACAGTCGATGGACTGACTCCACGGCCACAGCTCTGAGCCACTGAGGCTTTTCTCCATCCAGGAACTTCACGAGTAGAGACAAGAAGATCTCACACTCTGTCACCTGCAACCACCACACAAACAGGCAGCTCAATTGAGGGCCCCACTCCCAGTCAGCAACAAGCATGGGCAATGCGTCAATCAGTGCGTGCCCAATTGGACAATACAGCCTCGCAAATCCAGAGCTCCTGAACCAAACTAGCCACAAAAGTCATTAACACATTAGGTTGTTGAAAAACAATGTGGCTTCAGGAAAAACAGTACATCATCATGGCTAGTCACTGCATTGGCTCACCAGTAGGCTGTAGTGGTGTTTGATGAGGACAGACTCACCAGTAGACTGTAGTAGTGCTTGATGAGGACAGACACCACCCTGAGCAGCCTCATGCAGATGGGGAAGTAGGGTTTCTCCACAGGGGCCGGGGAGGCGGAGCTACTGCTGCCCTGGCGGAACTTGATGTTCGGGGAGAACAGCTTGATGACCAGCGGACACACGCGCTCCTTCAGCAGGAAGCTGAACTCCTGGTGCTACACAGAGTGCAGAGGTCAACAGGTGGTGCGAGGAATCAGTTCTGACATTAGACGCTCCTGTTGCGCAATGACGTTGCATTGTGAGGAAAGCGTCGCAAATAATTTACTGTACATTTGTATTGGATTGTGCCATACATTACTGTATCATACATTAACTGTATTGTATAGTAAACCGTCTGTGCACGTGTCCACCTTTGCCATCACACACAAGTTGCTTTGGTTTGTCCCTGTCAGTGTGACGCCCCCGCCTCCACGAACACGCAGAGGCGGGCGCTCGCGTCCCTGAGCATCCAGCGCGCACCTGTTCCCACTCACCTCATCACCAACTGTATTTGTACAACTCCCAGTCACCTCTTCCCCGCCGGATCAATGGTTTATGCTCGCATGCCACATCTCGCAACTTACAAGCTCTCGTCCCGACTACCCGTGTACCGAACAATCGCCCGTCCCCGACTATTCTGTTTGCGCCCTGCCTGTACGTCTGCGCTCTGCCCGAGTTCTGATCTCCTGCCTGTCCCCGACTACTCTGCCTGCTCCCTGACTGTACTGCTGACGCCCGCTCGTCTACTGACCTACAGCCCGTCCCCGACTACTCTGTCTGCTACTCGCCTGTGCCTTCGCTACCGATACGTGAGACGCCTGACTGCCGCTTGGATGCTTACCTGCAGTCCTGACAGTCAGACTCAGAAACAACACAGGCCCTATAACTAAATGAAATGTCAACCAACTTTATTCATTTATGGACAGATTTAAACATAAATAAAAATACATTGAGAAACTCTTCAAGGACATTGAGTAGAAAGGATAGGTGTCGAGTGTCGCAAACAGAACGAGGTCCAACTCCAGCGGCTGTCACAGACGCTCGTTGGTGTAAGTGAACAGTTAAAGTGGATAAAGTAATTACACAATTGTATGTCAGTTAATATGCTCCATGAATTGCAGTACGGTCTGGTACGTCCCTGTAGTGTTGGCTGGTGTCGTGCTGTGAACTGCATGTATACCTGCAGGAAGACCCCAGGGAAGTCATTGAGAACCGACTCCAGAAGCTCCAGACCAAATGTCCGCGTCATCTCTGTCATCCCCACCAGCCAGTAGGGGGCGTCCGCATTCACTAGCTGACACAGGTCCTGGAACAACACACACATTCACACACACACATTGGGATACAGACCTACAAAAGGAACAGAAGACAACTACTATATCGCCTCTGCAATACAGTCTGGGTTGTACGTATCTAACGATATGCGCTCTCATACTACACCCACCCCAATCAGCAGGCTTCAAAGAAACACCCGAAACAAGATTCCTGACACACAGGCCATGACGGAAAAAAAAAAGACACCATTGGATGAGGTTGTCTTCTGGACTGTTCAACCTATCCAGGGAATGAGGTGCTGAGATTATGATGCTGTGTTCAAAACCATTCTCCACCTTCCCAGCATGCATAACATGAGATTCTGCTTGACCTTTAACTTCATCCATTTGTTCTAAAGAGCTATGACACTTGTTTTCACACAGACCCAATGAGGAATGTGTAGATTTTTAACAAACAGAAAATGGCAACAACCATACATTGGCTGAAAGCCACAGTCACTAAGTCAAAACAGAATTCCTATTGGTCGCACACTCCAGGCATTCCTATTGGTTGCACTCTCCAGGCACTCCTATTGGTCGCACGCTCTAGGCACAAAATCAAAACAACGTTTCAACCAGAGTATGTGAATAGAATTGGAATAGGGTCGAGGAGCGAGCCAAATTTGACTGGAACATGGAGCGATACTGGTGGGGGCCGTAAGGCTGTTGCTCCCTATCACTCCAGTACCACTCCAGGGACAGTCACTCAATATGGTGAGGGCATGCCTGGCCCCCATAACATTTTGAGGATACTTTTGTGCATTTCTGCTTATTGATTACAATGTTCTGCACGTTATGCCCGGGCAGCGCGTGGCAGGAGAATGAGGTGTAAAACTCAACCCAAACAGAGCATGTCGACTACAAGTCCTGGTAAATACTGACTCCAATAGCAGACATTACCGATAAAACAATAATGTGCCCTTTGACAGAAATAAAGAACACACTATAGACAATAAGAACATCAACACTCGGTACAGGTACTATAGACAAATATCTAGGCTTTTTTGTGTAATTTTTATTGAAATCGAAGCAAGTAATTTATGTATTTTATTTAATCCAGACTTAATGCAGGTTTCGGAACAAATTATTTGGGATTTTTCTGGCAATGCTTAATCTTTTCTTTAGGGGCTTTGTATGTAGTACAAGTTTGGACACAAGTACTAATTCAAGGGTATTTCTTTAGTTTAACTACATTGTAGAACAACAGTTTTATTTTCCACATTGTAGAATAACAGTGAAGACGTCGAAACTATGAAATGGAAGAAACCAAAACGTTTTCTTCAAAGTAGTCACTCTTTGCCTTGATAACAGCTTTGCACACTCTTTGCATTCCCTCAAAAAGCTTCACGAGTCACTTGAAATGCATTTCTATTAACAACAGGTGCCTTGTTAAAAAAAATAACTTCAAACAGAAAATTATTGGATCAAATTTGGAGCAGGAGATTTAATTTTTCCTTTGATCAAGGAAAGTCTTGTAGGGGATTAGTTGGGAAATACTCATACTCTCTGGTCCCTGCTGGCCACATGTCCCAGCCACAAAGTCGAAACAGAGTTCCTACTTTGACAACAGAACCAAGACGGAGGGGAGAAATCAATAGGAAACATCCCAGCCAATAACAACACTAGAGGGTATGTCGTACCCTGAAACATCATTCCACTGTTACTTAAGATACAGTGACCTCCATAAATATTGGGACAATTAATCATAATTTTCTGTACCAACTGACCCCACGAGAACCTCATTCTATTCTATGCCCACGCTCTGCCTGGTCTGTACTGCAGACGCCTTACATTGTTTTGATGTGTATTTGTAGTCATTGACTTGTTGACCATGGCCGTAGACACGGCCGTAGACACGGCCATAGACACGGCCATAGACTTTCAATCTCCTGGCAGAGGCAACCAGGTTTTGATGTAAAATATTATTGCATTTTTCGCAATTCGTTATACCGTCAATCTTAACAAGTGCCTGTGGACCACTAGTCGCGCAAAATGCCAAAGCATCAATGATCCACCACCATATTTTACTTTGATTTTCCTTGTATGTGGTGACCGTCTGCAATATCTGGGTTGAGCTCAGTAAGGGCTTCTTTTGGGCAACCCTTCCAAAGAGCTTGTTGACATTAACGTCTTATAGTTGACTTTAAAACTTGCTAACCTCAGGGTTCCAATAGACTAGAATATGGAGTGTTGCCTTGTTCATAATTAAAAACAAGTCGTCCCACAGGTCCTGTTTAATGAAAACCGGAACGTCCTCAGATGAGCAACTCCACAGAGGGTCGGTACACTGAGAAGTATAGAGGAGTTTCTCCTCCTGATGGATGTACCTGGAAAAGCATGTAAGCGTCTTTAGCGCTGGGCCTCAGGGTGCTGACAGACCTCCGGTTTGTGTTACCCTGGACTGGAGGAGGCAGCTCCACGATGCCTACATGAGAGGAAGAGGGAGGGGTGAAATAAAGGACAGAGAGAAGAGGTTTGGACGAAAGGAGGGGAGGAGAGAGGGGAAAAGAGGGCAGGGTTAGAGAAAACAGAAACAGCTGTGGCCAAACGCCCGGAGGGATCAATTCTTCACAACCAAACAAACCCAGACCCACATAAATCACAGCTCTCATGCCCTTACACACTCACAACCCAAGACTAGTCAAATACCTTTCTATTAGAAGATATATGTTTTTTGATCCGCAAATCCCAGCTCACATACCAAGCCAAAAAGGAGCATGGGGACAGAACACAGTGAAATGCCTAACTAAGTGTTAAGAGTCGCGGTAACAACGGTCAACCATTCACCGTTACTAAGTATTCCCCCTCCTTGGACTTTCCTACATTTTGCATGACAACATGAAATTAAAATGAATTGAATCAGGAGTGTTTACATTATTAGTTGAATGCTACAGGCACAAAACCTTTGTATTAATCATTACTATGAGGTTTATGTAACGTTTAATAGCTAACATATTGGATCGCCAAATCTTCGAGACGCCTTCAAGAATACCTACAGAAGATATGCCTTAAAATGAAGTCTTACGATGACTTGTAATGTGGCTTAACGCGCCTTGTAAAAAATATTTGATGTATTCATTGAACTTAGGTTTAAGTCACAGCTTGAACAGCTTTAAGCGATCTTGAGAGACAGTCAGGGCCTTTCCTTACTCTGGTTAAAGTTTGAGAAGGATGGTTTCAAAGAGATTGTGATTCAGGAACACTGATATAGAGGACTGTGGGTCCCTGCTTTGCTTATCTACAGTTTACATGTGTGCATTTCCCTTCAAGGAGCTGAAAATGATGCAATGCTAAATCTCTAGATTAAAAAAAAAAACAGTAACGTCCAGGAACTCGATTTCCCATGAGCGCTCAGCTCTGACCCTGACCTTTGAAGCGCTCGTCCTCAGCGACCATCCTCTCGAAGACCACGGTGACGACCTGTCTGACAGTGGCGGCGGCGGTGTTGTTGGTGATGTTGTCCTTGGTGAAGTGCAGGCGGAAACACAGCACGATGGCCTAGCAGGAATGGGGGGGGGGGGGGGGTTGGGGGTAAGAGGAGACATGTCCAGTCTTACAAGCTGACACCTGCACCAACATTTCAGGCAAAAGCACAGTGGCTGCCTTAGCAGGTAGACTAGTTCACTTGCTTAGTAAAATTATTTGTTTGTTATTTCCATAAATTCCCTAGATGGAAGAGTGCAGAGAAAAACACATTGTGTGTGTACCTATGTATGCTAAATACACAAATATTGCATCACAACTGTGCCACCTGACACCATTTCAGGACAACGGTTTATTTTTCTTTCTTGCTGCGGTTCCTTTTGGTTTCCCTTATTTGGATTACACACACATGCACATGCACCGCGCACACGCACTATTGTATTATATGCATTACATATTCATATTTGACTAGATTATACATATGATGCATTATGTATTCATAATCTATTGCATTACATGCATTTAATATTTACAACCCTGATACACAAAAAAGCAAATCATTCAATTTGTATTACAGGTGCAATGATATATCGTCCAGCAATCTGTATCGTATGGTTATTAACAAAAATTGTATGTGTCTGCAAATTTGTCCAATTGATCAAACTGATGGTGCTTTCTTGCGGCATTCATTTTACAGTGTCTACCTGGCATGGCAAAAACCAAAGCTGCCGAAGCAAGAAAACAAATCTGGACAAGTTTCTGTTAGGCACATGAATAGCATGTTGTTGGTATAAAGATAGGTCTCCCCAATTGGAGGCAGGTGCAGATCGTTGCCTCCAATTGGGGAACCCATTTATGTGTATGTTTGACCACACTCTGTGTGGATCATTATGGTTTCTAGTTGCTGTTTAGCTATATACCCAGTCACGGTAAGCTGCATTCCTTTTGGTTTCTTTACTTTAAATAAAACTATGGAATATTACCACCGCCACGTCTCTGCGCCTGTGTCCTACCACACGCTGTGTGACACATAAGGAATATGGTGTCCTCATTAAGGCTATTTCTTTAACCTGCATTAACCGCACAGTGGTTCAATACTTTCGCAGCAAAAATATGAATTATTTCCTTCTTAGAAATATTTCCCAACTTAAAAACAACCATACAATAATATCATTTGTGTGTCAGTGCTTAAAAACTAAATATCAGAAAGAAAAATATGCCAGTATTGGTCAGGGTTTTGAATACATTTGCAAGGCCATGTCATTGAAAAGAGGTGTGCCATTACGGTCCATCATTAAAGACCATTGCAGTGTGCAGTGTGTTACCTTGGAGAGGACTTCGTCATGCACTACAGTGTTGGTGGTAAGCAGCACTAGGACAGTCTGCAGGAGTTTCAGTTCCTCCAGGCCATTCTCCATCAACTGCCACAGCATGTTAATGATGTTCCCTGCTGCAGCCTGATAAACACACACACACAGACATACGCACGGTTAGACTCATAGCTGACTTGTAAACCCACGAGGCAGGGAGTCAGTCATGGTCACGATCTACTGGAAAGTGACATAACAGATAAAACGAGAGCAGCGCCAGAAGTCGCACATGAATACAGGGAGCAGACGACAACACCAGCCAACAGATCAGAAAGGATCACCATCAGTAAGACACGTTAACCTTCATTCAGCCAAACCCAGACACTGTGGCGCTTCTGTGTGGAAAAGCAAAGTATATGCTCAATTACTTTCCAGTTGTTCTCATTTAGGACAACTGTTGATATAGATTACATTTTTTGTTTGTTTCTACACTAGACCCGGTATCACTGCCAGTATTAAATATCTGCCAGTGTTGAATGTTCTGGGTCCGGTCTGATGCCAGTGATAATGTTCCGGGTGAGGTCACGCGATAATGTATCAGGGAGATTATGTGATCTGTAGCAGCTGATGGTTTGATTTAATACACCCCTCAAGAAACAAAAATCAAGGCCCTCCAGAAAGAGCGTTCCATGACTGCACTTACTTTTCAAAGGCAAAACTGACACTCTACACTTCCATAAACCAACATAAAATCAATTCCCTGATTGCTCTGCGCCTCTTCCCCATCACTGTCCAAGGGTATAAGACACAAAGACAGTAAGGAATAGAGGTGAGGCAGCCAAGCGTGGGGGAAAGCCTCTGTAGAAAGGCTCAGAGCAGAGAGCCCGCCGATAGAAGGTAAACACAGCCAGTTAAATACAACCCACCAATCAGACAAGGTGTATATAAGTACAAGCAATCGCCCAGCTGGCTGGCTGCTCAGCTAAAAAGGTCTCCGACAACACCAGGTCAGGTCATTAGTCAATGACTAATCACAATAGCCTGGGCTACATGGTGAATTGCAACTGTTCAAGGGAAAGTCACCACAGCCTGGGTTCTGTGTGGCGGCATAGGTTTTACGGAGAAAAGGCTTTGCACTGCAGGGGTACCATATAAACAGTTTTATAAAGCATGTGCTCGTCTGCCCAGACTTCCAATGTTGACCTACATCCAGAGCAAAGCACTGTTGAATGGGCTTAGAATGAAAGCATAACATTCTTTTGTATTGTAGTGAGCAGGTTGCACTGGGACTATAAATTGCCTGGGCTTTTGGTACAGTTTGTACTGAACTAGTCTCAACATGTATAGCTCATTTGCCTTGCTATAAGGACCATTTCCCACCTAAAACTTACTACACAATACATCTATGCATTTTATGAATTTAATATGCATGTATTATGTATTATGTATCAAAGCCCTCAGCGCAGTGCAGGGTAACATTTGACATCTCAGACCACAACCCTGAACTCTGAGAGAACTGTTGCTCTTATTGAACACAAAGCAATGATGTTGACGATATGGAGGTGATCAAATGACAGACCAACTCATATTGCACTTCCAGCTTGACAGGAGCACCAACAGAGCTTATGGAAACAAGCCAAAAAAACTGAGAAAAACCTTTCAATTTACTACATTACCCAGGGGCCTATTTATTCATGTTTATTCCCCTTAAGGGGCAAGAAAAAATTAGACATTGATTTTATACATATAAACGATATATATCTCATCAGCATTAATAACAACAGGTGTTGACTAACAGTGAAATGCTTGCTGGAGTTCAAACAGGTCAAAGCAATTTGCTCTAACTGCATGTGACAGCCCATAGGCAAGCTTGTGGCATACATTTGGCTTTTTCAGTTGGGTACTTTTTCAACGGCAAAACTTGTTGTATCTAAACCTTGGTGGTAGCCTAAAGTAGTAATTTGTCATGTTATGTAATACTTTTTTCCATTGTTTTCTCGTATTGTTAGGACTGCATCAGAAAGCAAGGGTCTGTGGCTTTTACCTGGATCATTTGGATCATTTGTTCATTTGTGTCTGATGGGTAAAAGGTCAGACGTCAATGTGCATGTCATTTCATACATTATAATGCCCAAATGAAGCTCAAATATCCAACTTAAAACGGTGGGAGTTAATCAGTTAAAAGATGTGGACATAATTAGGTTTAATACCCAAAAACAGGCACTGTAAATTTAAGAGGTAAACTAAGTCTTACTAACAAATGTGTGCGTGTGTGTGCGAGTGCGTGTGCGCGCGCGCGCTGAACAGGTAGGCCAAGGCAAAGAGGGAACAGTAAATTGGGCCTGCTGCCCTCGCTCACTGAGCTCCACCGTTGTGCACAGCAGGAGTCCAAGTTGAAACGTAATGAAGCACTGTTTTTGACATTGTGCTGTCGTCACCACTGACCTTGGCAGTCAAGCACGGTTGATAGTCAGTGACATCACATCGGCCTGCCCTAGTTCAGTCGTCAGCATTCATAGAAAAACAGGCATTAATTAATGGCAAATCTTGAGAAAAGGAACAAAAGAAAGTGGTTCTTTGCTGAATACTGCATAGCAAAGCATCCATAAAAAAATGTGCCTCTTTGTTTTGTAAAACCAATAGTTACTCATCCATGAAAATGTCTGTGTCGCCAAGATGGTCAAGCGTAGCATTTGCAATGTCAGGGTTGTGGGTTCAAATCTGATGGTGGGACCAACAGGCTACGCATAAACTCACTACTGTACTACAATATGCACAAGAGGGGAGCGTCTTCTAAGACTTAAATGGAATAGTACTACAGAGGATGTTTCCCATATATCACTATCATAACTGCCCTAAAGTAACATTGCATCTGGTCACAATATTTATTTCCAATAGCTTTTGTTTTATTAGCGATCGGCCAGCTTGTGTAACATGCAAAGGAGGTTTGAGGATTTATTTGGCAGTGAAATGACCTTAGCTTCCCGCTATGTCCGGGGACAAACATATACCTAGCCCAGATTAAATATACGTCAAATAGAAAATGCTGTTTTGTGTGCGGTCTTCCGCACTCCTGTTAATTCAGCAAAGTGCAAGCTTCCAGTGCCTTCTGAGGGTTACCGGGCTTGTGATCCTTACCTCGGACACCACCTCATGGGACATGAGTCGCTGGATGGCGGCCAGACACAGCTGGGTGATCTTGGGCTCCTTGGTGCCACATCCCATCAGGAACGGCTGCACCACCTCCGAGCTGTTCTCCTTCAGAGCTGAGGGGAACAGGACACATGAGCATGTTGGAACCCATCAACCAGACATGCTTTCTAACACAAACAGCACCAGGACTCCTCCCCTGTTTGAATATGAAATCCTGGTCATTTGCAGTTGTGGCGACCTCCACTGACCTCTGCGTAGGGCTGTCGCAATTATTGCATGATTGCGATTATTTGAGCCAGAACACAATAATCTTTATGATGACAACCTTTTTGCACAATATTTCGATTCTAAAATCACATTTCCAATCTGAATTGGGGGGTTTTACCCCGATGTTAGAAACGTCAATAGACAAACAGTTTCAGTCACCCAATTGTTGTATTAACACCGGTCGACAAAATGAAACAACACACAACAACGCATGTGGAGTTTCCATCCAGATTTTCTATTTAGTTAGTGTGCATTAAAATGCACATATAGAAATACCTGTCGCCCCACTGCATATTCAGGGCCCACGTTTTGCTACGTTAGGAAGGCCTAAATAATAGCATTAGAATGAGCTATTTCAAATAACTAGCCTATAATAACAATATATGCGGCAGAGCGAGAGGTGAAACATTCCGATGTGCAGAAATATTTATTTGTCATTGCTATACAGTTGAATTTTTGTGTAGAGCAATCGGTAACAATATGGATTTAGTATTAGTTCCAAAGCCGTACATAACTGCACTGATCTGGGCGCATTTTGGTTTTATGCCAAAAGAAGCAATGATTTGGAGGAACCGAATTGTTGGATTTGCTCCAGAAAGGTGGCGATCAAAAGCTCGAACACCAAAGATCTGAAGAACCGTCTCCGGATCACCATGTGTATTCTGACAATATTATTCTATCAACCAAAACATCCTCTCTCAGTGAAACACACACAAGGCATTTACCAGACTGTACCAGCTCTCCATTTGCCTCTCCGTTTCTACCTCATTCACTCACTTGCCAAGATGTCTGTATTCCTCGCGGCGATGGTCTTGATCTTGACGATTCCAGACTCGGCAGCCTAAGAAAAGCACAGAGCAGTGGGCAATTGAGGTTCAAAGCACAGAGCAGTGGGCGATTGAGGTTCAAAGCACAGAGCAGTGGGCCATTGAGGTTCAAAGCACAGAGCAGTGGGCCATTGAGGTTGAGTTAGACTAACTTATCTTGCTAATGAGGCCACCGGTTCTGAATATTCATTACGGATCCTAGTCCATAATGACCTCACAGGAGAGGTGGAGGGAAAGACAAGCAGGGACAAGAACACAGACAGCTGTAATCAGTTAACCTTAAGACGTTCTACCTTGAGGGAGACCCAGAGGGAACCAAGGGTGTCTCTAGAGGTGATGGAATGGGTGAGGGGGGGAGGAGAGGAGGATGGGAAAAACTGGGAAAGAAGTAGCAGGGTGGAAAAGAGCAACTGTAATATTACATTTACTCCTGGCCCCAAATGCCGGACAATTTCACCATGTCATGAATTCTATGCAGTCTTGGTTAATGCATGAAAGCTACACATCAGGTATGGCGGCGGGAAACAAGCAGACAACACACCTGGTGTTTCACTGAATTCTATAGTTTTCGGCTTATAAATGGAACAGTAATGTGGCGGCGGCACAGGTCAAGCACAACACTCTCTAGCGCTACAGACCACGAGGTCCAGACGTAGGATGCTCATTTAAATGGACCAATCACAACGTTTTGTAGAGACGATGCACACGCCCATAGCTTTTGGACATCCTTGGACACAGAAACTCTAAAAGCAACACACCAGCATGACTCATTGTTCCTAGCGCATGCTTCCAATACACAGCCGGCGCCAAACAGTAATGATACGTGTCACTCAAGCCCAGACTCATGGTTATTTCACCATGACATCATTATAATTAAACAGCACTACGAAGCTGTGACATTATAGCGGAGTTGTCAGTGAACTGACTCAACAATGTACAATAGTTAAATGGTGGTATAGATAAACCAACATTGTGGAATCTCCAGATTATTTTAAATCTCCTGTTTGACAGCAATTGGGCACATACTCTGGAAACTGATCTCCACTGATGGGTAAAATGAGTTATAAAGTATATACAGGCATAAAAATACAACTCAGTGTGACTTATATGAGGAGTAGCCAAAACACATGGTAAAATGGAGCAGTAGTCATCAAAGTAGCAATACTCCCCAAAGAATTTGACACACAAGTTTATCAGGAGTCCAAAGGAAGTTACTGACTTTTAAAATGTTGAATATAACTGATGATACACAAACAAAATTGACAAGCTACTTTTAGCCAGGTCATGACAGCTTCCTCACAAATTCCAAAATTGACTGCTTGGTTGAAATTTGTTTTTAAAAAAGTGTCGAACCACAAGCTGCAGGAAATTGGAATAATAAAAGTGTTGTCTTCATGTTATGACTAATGTGGGTATAGCTTGTCCACTGCTGGCTCTATGGTGTCACTAACAATGTTACAATCCCCACTGAAGACAGGTGGCAAACTGGAAAACACAACAAATAAGGAAAATGTATTATTCCACTTTGTTTCATGTTTAACAAATGCCTGCCCACTACGTTTGAGATCACAAATCAAACACAGCCCGAAAGAAAACACCACAAATGCATGTTATTTGATAGTTAGAGAGGAAATATTTCTGTCTTTCTAATTTTGCCAACTGTACGACTGTATCAACTCCATTAATATGGGATAACACACTGTTGAAAAGGGTAAATGTTAAATTGTGATGACAATTGAAGAAGCACTTGTTTCGATGAGAGTTAACCATTTATGTAATGTATTTTTGTAGCACAGCAAAATACATGTTAAAATGTATTTTAATTAAGAAAACGAATTGCACAGCAGCTGCTTAATAAATCATAGGACCTTGGCAAACACTGACCAACTGTTTAAATTGTGACCATAAAAAACATTACTGAATTGTTTCCAGATACAATTAAAAAAATATTGTGGAACTCCTACTTCTAAGGGATATATGAAAGAAAAGGAAAGGAGTGATAGATGGAGCACAAAGTAGTGAGGGAGAGAGAGCATGCTGTGATTTCAGCAATCAACAGAGGCCTCTTTATCTCCATACAGCCACTGCAGCTCTGTCAAGATATTCTCCCTCTTTCAAACCTCTCCCCCTCCTCTATTGCTCTTTTTTCTGATCTTCGCTCAGCTTGTTCCATCCTACCATCCCTAAAACCCACAAGCAGATCATTAACATGTGTATACGCTGGGATACTAATATCAAATAGGGCCTGCGTAAATGGCCATCTTAACCATGAGAAACACACCAATGAGCATTATCTCCCTGCATTCAATTATCACAAGGGAAATACTATCAAGTCCAACATCTGCCAACAGTGGTAGTCCAAGGAAAACAGAATGACACAGAGACATTCCTTATCCTTTGAATGCAAAAATTCTTATGGCAAAGTAAATAACAACATACACAGTAGAAGCCTAGCAGAATTACATGTACATTTTGTGTGACCACGTACCCTAAAAAAATAAAATAAAATCTTAGGACAATTGCCTTTATTCTGAAATAAACAAAGTCACTACAGGGGATCACAGAAGCCAATTAGTTTGATTTGTGATCTAACCAGTCGTTGATTATACCACAGCAAGTTTACTGCTATTATAAACTGGTTACCTACACAACTAGAGCAGTAAAAAAAACGGGATGTCAAAAACGTGGAATATGTCTCATAGGTCAGCTAATCAGCATTCAGACGTATAGAAGTATAACTACTCAAAGAACTGGGGCTTCTGTAGCACCACAAACAAAAAGATGTCATTTAGACTGGTAAATGTTTAGGTTGTTTTGGCCAGACCAAACTTAAACTACTGTCCCTGGATGCCTCAGTGGTCGAGTACACTGGTTACAGTAAATGGAAAGTGAGAGTGCTCATGAGTAGCTGTCAGAAATAGTTGGGAGATGTAACATTACATTAGCAAGTAAGACAAAGACAAAGGGACAGAAAGGCAAAAGCAAGGAGACAGGAAGTGAGAAAACGTGTGCTTTCTAGGACAAGCATTTCCTTATTCCTAATTTTTTAATCATTAACAATCTAAAACATTTTTATAGGTGGCGAGATACGATTAAATAAAAAAAATTACAAGGTAAGCCTAGTTCTGCCAGCCCGCACCATTAAAAGGGAGGAATGTTGCTGGCCAGGCTGGATTCAATCTGTGGTTTACTATGTCAGACTGTGTCTTACTATGCCATTTAACACCTATGCCATTCTCAAACCAATTAGTTGAAACTCCACAGTTCTCATAACTAGTTCCCTACATTGGATAACATCAGTCAGTAACGAGAGACATTCGCTCTTTTTAGCCGGTTTTGATTACGTGTTCTTGCAGGAAGTTAAACTCTGACTTCAAGATTAAATGTATTTTGCTTCTAGCTTCTCCACATTTAGGTAGCCAGGTATCCTTTTACATGAAAATGGTCAAGTACGTACTATTTCCCAAAAACATCAAAATGGACCCCCTTGGGAATCAAGCCCAATCAAGCCCCCAGCCTTGTCATTGTAAGCACCACGCTCCGACAGAATGAAGATGCCACATCACTTGAGACGGAGTGCGCAAAACAGTTGTTCCGTCTGACCGTGCCTGCTGGGCAGTGTAAGTGTTTAACCAACTTTAAGCTGGTATACAAGTCAGACCTCCTATTGATTTTATTAGACCTGTCACAATGATCCACTAAGGTAGGAGCCAACAAGACAGCACGCAACCTCTTGAACCTATTGGTTACCAGGCAACAGAGCCTCACTGAGGAGTGTGGGCTGGGCCAGATTGTCAAACTACAGGCAACTTAATTTTACTGTGGAGAAATGCAAGTCTCCTGATCTGTTAGTCAATGTGGAGGCAGGCTGAGGGCTTTCACAGTGCAAAGAAAGAACACACAGGAACGCATCTAATAAAAGGGCCAAATCCTGCTGGTGTAGACACTTTTGAAGTTCACCTTAACACAGTGGTTGTCAACCCACTCATCGGGGACCAATCCATCCAGCCGGTCCAGGTATTTGAACTACTCCTGAGCTAGCACACTTGATTCAATGGCTCTACTAATCCTCAAGCCCCTGATTAGTGAATCTGCTGCGCTAGTTCATGTCTACGGCGAATTTGTGGACCATCTGAGAGTCCCCAATGAATCCCGTCGGTTACTGCCGTAACGGACATGGGATTATAGCCTTAGAAGCAACCAAGTAACACAAAGTCAAATGTCAATATAGGGTTATTTGGTTCTTATTGAAGGTCATAACGATTCAGCTTCAGTCCAGGAGGGGCAGAACACTTTAGTTTGTTGCATTCACCTGGAAGTTCATTGCAATCCCTTCCCCTGGGCTGTTTCTTTTGAATCAAGCACACATACGCACAAAGCTGCGCCAAAGCCGTGACGTAAGCTAACCGGGGCAAGATGGGAGCCGCTTCTGAAACGCAAAAACTAACAGGTTCATACACTTTCCATACACAGCCGCACAACAGGTTGGAGTCAAATGGAGATTATTCCTAAAATGCTGCCATGTCTGAGTTTCTAAAACAACCGGAGGAACAGACGGATCGGCAAAAATGCACCGCCCTAAAAATAGTATGGGAACAGAACAGCCATCCACTCAATTTGCAGGTGGGGCCTAATATTCATAAAGATGTTGCTGAATGTGAAGGCGGCTGTTTGAGCACATGACGCATTCATTCTACAGAACCACAATGATGTTGGTTATACAGGCTACATGATGACAGGCTACGTGTTGATGGCGGTTATACAGGCTACATGATGATGGCGGTTATACAGGCTACATGATGATGGCGGTTATACAGGCTATGTGTTGATGGCGGTTATACAGGCTACATGATGATGGCGGTTATACAGGCTACATGATGATGACGGTTATACAGGCTACATGATGATGGCGGTTATACAGGCTACATGATGATGGCGGTTATACAGGCTACATGTTACTTGTTAAAAACTCATTTGAAGAACAACACCGGTCCGTCAATAAACAGACACTGACATAAGTTGTTATTTTGGCTATTTACCAAAATACAGCTCCGGAAAAAATCAAGAGACAACTGCACCTGTTTATTTCCCAAATAAGTAAAAAAAGAAAGTTTTGAGTGAGGAACAGAAGGATTAGCATTAAGACACCACTGCAAACTGAACACTTCTGTTCTGTTCTATTAGGTATTGGACAATTGACCCAAAAGCTATTTCATGGACAGGTGTGTGCTACTCCCTCATTACTTATTCATCAATTAAGCAGGTAAAAGTTCTGGAGTTGATTCCAAGTGTGGCATTTGCATTTGGAAGCTGTTGCTGTGAACCCACAACATGCAGTCAAAGGAGCCCTCAACACAAGTGAAACAGGCCATTCTTACGCTGCAAAGAAATACAGAGAGATTGCAGGGAGATTAGAACAGGCCAAATCAAAAGTTTGGTACATTCTGAGAAATAACAGATTGCACTGGTGACCTCTGCAGCACAAAAAGGCCTGGACTTCCACAGAAGACAACAGTGGTGGATGATCGTATGATCCTTTCCATAGTAAAGAAAAACCCCTTCACAACATCACGCCATGTGAAGATCACTCTCCAGGAGGCAGGCATATCATTATCCAAGTCTAAAATGAAGAGAATACTTCACAAGAGCACATACAGAAGGTTCACCACAAGGTGCAAACCATTCATGAGCCTCAAGAATAGAAAGACAACATTAGACAAAAAAACATCTGAATAAGCCAGACCAGTTCTGAAACAGCATTATTGGGACAGATGAAGTTAAGAACAACCTGTTTGGAACGGCTCATTAGCCGAAGCATTCCACGTCATCTGTAAAACACGTTGGAGGTAATGTGATTGCATGGGCATGCATGGCTTCCAATGGCACTGGATCATTAGTGTTTATTCTTGATGTGACAGAAGACAGAAGCAGCCAGATTAATTCTGAAGTATATAGAGATATATTGCTGGCTCAGATTCAACCAAAGTAAAGTTGACTGGATGTCACTTAACTTTACAGATGGACAATGACCCAAAACATAAACTCCTGGGTTGCTTGCGCATTAAGGCAAATAAGTGAAATATTCTGCAATGAAATACAAAACTTAAGGCAGAAAGACCGAACACGAACAAACAACAACTGAAGACAGCTGCAGCAAAGGCCTGGCAAAGCATCAAAGGTGGAAACCTAGTGTTTGGTGATGTCCATGCGTTCTAGACTTCAAGCAGTCATTGCCTGCAAAGGATCCTCGACAAAGTATAAAAAAAGTTATATTTATGATTGTGTTAATTTCTCCAATTATATTTGAGCTCCTGAAATAAGGGGACATTTCATACAATATTTTTGTTCAACCCCCTGAATTAAAGCAGAAAGTCTGTACTTCAATGGCATCTCAGTGGTTTCATTTCAAATCCATTGTGGTGGCATACAGAGCAACAATTATGAAAATTGTGTCAGTTTCCATATAATCTACAGCATACAGTGGGGCAAAAAAGTATTTAGTCAGCCACCAATTGTGCAAGTTCTCCCACTTAAAATGTTCAGAGGCCTGTAATTTTCATCATAGGCAAAAACTATGAGAGACAAAATGAGAAAAGAAAATCCAGAAAATCACATTGTAGGATTTTTAATGAATTTATTGGTAAATTATGGTGGAAAATAAGTATTATAGTCAATAACAAAATAAGTCAATAACAAAAGTTCATCTCAATACTTTGTTATATACCCTTTGTTGGCAATGACAGAGGTCAAACGTTTTCTGTAAGTCTCCACAGGTTTTTCACACTGTTGCTGGTATATTGGCCCATTCCTCCATGCAGATCTCCTCTAGAGCAGTGATGTTTTGGGGCTGTCGCTGGGCATAACCGACTTTCAACTCCCTCCAAAGATTTTCTATGGGGTTGAGATCTGGTGACTGGCTAGGCCACTCCAGGACCTTGAAATGCTTCTTATGAAGCCACTCCTTCATTGCCCGGGCAGTGTGTTTGGGATCATTGTCATGCTGAAAGACCCAGCCACATTTCATCTTCAATGCCCTTGCAGGTTTTCACTCAAAATCTCACGATACATGGCCCCATTATTCTTTCCTTTACACGGATCAGTCGTCCTGGTCCCTTTGCAGAAAAACAGCCCCAAAGCATGATGTTTCCACCCCCATGCTTCACAGTAGGTATGGTGTTCTTTGGATGCAACTCAGCATTCTTTCTCCTCCAAACATGACATGTTGATTTTTACCAAAAAGTTATATTTTGGTTTCATCTGACCATATGACATTCTACCAATCCTCTTCTGGATGATCCAAATGCTCTCTAGCAACCTCAGACGGGCCTGGACATGTACTGGCTTAAGCAGGGGGACACGTCTGGCACTGCAGGATTTGAGTCCCTGGCGGCGTAGTCTGTTACTGATGGTAGCCTTTGTTACTTTGGACCCAGCTCTCTGCAGGTCATTCACTAGGTCCCCCCGTGTGGTTCTGGGATTTTTGCTCACCATTCTTGTGATCATTTTGACCCCACAGGGTGAGATCTTGCGTGGAACCCCGGATCGATGCAGATTATCAGTGGTCTTGTATGTCTTCCATTTTCTTATAATTGCTCCCACAGTTGATTTCTTCACACCAAGCTGCTTACCTATTGAAGATTCTTCCCAGGCTGGTGCAGGTCTACAATTTTGTTTCTGGTGTATTTTGACAGCTCTTTGGTCTTGGCCATAGTGGAGTTTGGAGTGTGACTGTTTGAGGTTGTGGACAGGTTTCTTTTATACTGATAACAAGTTCAAACAGGTGCCATTAATACAGGTAACAAGTGGAGGACAGAGGAGCCTCTTAAAGAAGAAGTTACAGGTCTGTGAGAGCCAGAAATATTGCTTGTTTGTAGGTGACCAAATACTTATTTTACCAAGGAATTTACCAATAAATTAATTTAAAAAACTACAATGCGATTCTCTGGAATTTTTTTTCCTCATTTTGTCTCTCATAGTTGAAGTGTATCTATTTTGAAAATTACAGGCCTCATCTTTTAAAGTGGGAGAACTTGTACAATTGGTGGCTGACTAAATACTTTTTTGCCCCACTGAAGGTACATGTCAATCTCGGATAAATAGATTATTGACTGGTATCGGTGTATTTCGTGCTCCACCACTATGTTTTCCATATGCTTTAAGGGATGATATTGACCATCTGGGGAATTAGCAACTTTTCAGCATACAAACAGCCAATTAACAAATGAGGCCTCTAATGTCACACATCTGAACGTGTCCCTTAGACAGGCTTAAAACAAGTGTTCTGGCCTCCAGAACTGGTTGAAAAACCCTTTTGTCTAGTATTTGATGCTGATACTTTTTGATCACGTGTTTCACTGCATTCTGGTTCCCTTCTTACACTACGCTATAGCAGTGTTTCCCAACCCTGCTCCTGGAGGCACACCGCCCTGCATGTTTTAGATCTCTCCCTGCTCTATAACACCTGATTCAAATGATTAGCTCATTATCAAGTCCTTGATGAGGTACATCAGGAGTGTTAGGGCTGGGAGAGATCTAAAACATGCAGGGCAGTGTGACTCCAGGAGCAGGGTTGGGAAACACTGGGCTATATGATGACTCACTCACTAGAGGTGATCAAATGCAGGTCCAATATGGTCTATCGCAACTGGTCTGATATTCCTTGTTTGGCATCCACAATTTGTGGCAACACTAACTTTCCTTCTAAAGTGGAACTAGGCAGTGTTCTCTGATGGCCATGTTATAAATAGCGTCACAAACCTCTCACACACCAGCCATTGTGGTCAGGCAGGCCTAGCACTACCAGGAATCAGTAGAGTTAGAGTGAATGGACCCTGTATGCAATGAAAACAGGAGTCACTCACAATATTGAATACGTTGCTGTCAACGATGACAAAGATAATCATAATAAAAGGGGAAAACGATGAGCCTGGACAATGGCAATAAATTTGCTAACACACCTAGTAGGAAGACTGACCTTGCTATGGGTTCTGCAATTGAGCCAAACTGAACTGCCACCTGCAATAACCTTGAAAGAAGGCCACCGCCACACTACTGGACCATACGCAGTGCACTACAAGATTTCACATACTGTAAGAGAGCCTTGAATCCGAAGGAGATTGCAGAGCTGTCCTCTGTTTAGTGAATTTATTTGTCACCATCTTCCTATGTCTACTGATTCTACACGAATGCTTTCAAATGGTCAGTGGAGAGTGCAATCTGTCAATTAAAGAGATGTTTTTGAGGCCGATAACGACCACTTTTCTGCAGGGTGAGCTGATCAGAAGCTGATACAGATCTATTTATATTTGTTTTTTTTGAGTATACGTTATGGTCTAGGAGACAGGACCTAGTTTTGGAATAACCAAAAATGACGACACTTAACAATTATTTGATAGAACATAATTGCTTCCTACAAATACCTTGGGATATGATTAGATTAGTATTTAAACACATATTAGTGAGTTAGTGAAGAAGATAAAGATAAAAATGTTTCTTTAAAAGGAAAAATCATGCCTGTCTGTACTGATGTACAGATGCAGTCTATCATTCAGCCTTGTGTTTTATCACTGGTACAAATTTCAGCACACTGTACTGTCTTTTATAAAGCCTACTTCAGATTGCTGGGGGTCCTTGAACTCTAGAAGGGCTAGACAATGGTTGATGTTTCTATATAAGGCTATCATGCAAACTTTTTGACAATCATAAAAGAACAGAAATTGTTGGAAGAACAGTAGTTACCAAAAATGCTCAGAAGACTGGATAGTGTTGAAGATACTGCGGGCCTATTCATAACTGGGTAAAACTGCTTTTGAATAGTTTTTTCCACACTTGCGGAATGTCATTCAGAGTAAACTAATGTTAAAAGAACTCTGTGAACTTCATGTAAAAAGCAAGCTATGCTTGCATTAAGTGCGTAGCGACTATAACAAAACAACCAGCCAGTGCAACACATTTACCACTGAAACATTCAGACAACAGAGAAAATACCATTTCATCAGCCAGAAAAGTCACTGAACTTCTGTCTATTAACGCATGCTCCCTCAGCATTCTATACCAAGTCCACCCATCCCACCCACACCCTTCCCCTTAAAAATGCTTACTGAGCCCGAAAGGCCTTGAACTGCATGGTTTTCCATTCTTCAGAATCAAATAGAGAAGCCTCAAACAAAATAACAACTTGCAGCCAGTTTGGAACTAGAATGTCTGGAAACCGCACAGAAGGCACATGAAGCCACTGCAAAGGTTCATTTTGTTTTAGCAGCTTGTGAGAAAATGGTGGGAGGACCAGGTCAATTCAGGTCACATTGGTGGGCCTACATTTTATATACTGATCCTAGTGGAGAGTTATTCATGAAATCTGTCTCGATTCAGAAAATGAACACAGTACTTTTTTTCAAAGGCCAGAATCAGTCACTCACAGGCTGTCACAAAAAACATGCGAAGATGGGAAACACCACTGCAGATTTTAGATTTTTTCCACAAATCCAAACTTCAGTCTAACGTTCTGTCAGTTCTGAAGTTACTACTCTTCTGTGTGTTATTTCATCAAACTGTCATCTGTGTGGTTAAGTCAGTGGAGTGTAAAGGAGGCAGCACAGTCTTTTTCATTCGTAGAGATGTTGCGTATCATAGAGAGTTGACAGACACAGCACTGCAACTCATCAACGAAGACAGCCACTGTGCGTGTGTGTGCGCGAGCGTGCATGCACCCACGTGTGTGTGCACCCGCGTTTCTTTCATCAGACTCAAGATATCAGAGCACAACAAACAGAGATTTCCACAGATTTATCAGGTTGCCAACTTACTAGAAGGAAAGGTCTTGAGTGTGAAGCGGTGGGTAAAATCAATGGGATATTTCTCAGCATTACTTAGCCTCGACAAACCAGAGTGAAAATGGCAGCACTGCAGTGTCACAAAGGTAAATGAATGTGAGAGGTGTGAGTGACACTGGTCAATGAGGTGTCTCATAACCGGTCATTTGGGGGAAAAAAAAATATATATATATATATATATATATATATATTTACAAGGGCATCATGGATTTTTTTCAGTTCCTATAAAGTTGAATGATAATTCCGATAGGCTAACGTGAGAAAATAGCTTAGAAAATGTAGAAAAAACATAACGTGATTTTAAGTAGCCAGATTTTAGGTGGGAATAGCATTAGGCTAATGTTTCTTAAGAGGTATTTTCTCCAAAGCAGAGCTTAAAAAATAAACAAAGCAGAGTAATACCTGCCAGCCAGCTGCTCAGCACTGGCTGACTCACATTGGTCTGAAGTGGAGGCCACCAGGCTCAACATAAAGCAGCAGGCATCTAAATGGAGAGCCTGACTGAGACAGTTTCACTTCTCTGACTGACAGACTAACAGAGTTGTGACACCATAAACACAGCTTGGACATTCCTGGGTCAAGGGTGTTGACTGAAACCAAAAGTGTGTATTGACTGGTCATTAACAAGTTAAGATTTTCTTAGGCTCTGTTGATATACATAACTTAGTGTTTAAAGGAGAACGCAGCCGATTGTCCTGTCCTGTGGGCTACAGTATATGACTAATGGACAGTGAGAGAACAGGTCTGGTGGGTCCAGGCAAAGTGACATCATGTAAAGGAGTGTCTGCAATTAGCTAACCAGAGTAGGCTAGAGCTGTGGCAATGTCACTGGTTGGTCTACTCATACTGTAAAACAAAAAGCACTGGCATATTCTCCTCCACAATACTGTCCCTATACTAAGCCAATGAACACAACTTTCTCTACAAGCAGCTCTTGCAAAATAAGTATTCAGCATGTAGACTATATACATTTATAAAAGTTCAGTTTACACTATTTGGAGATCAACATCTGTTCTTTATATTGGAATGGTTTCAAATATCGTTATGTGAGTTAACAAAAAGGAAGTGACTAGATATATATCCAGTATCATCAGTTTGAAAAGCAAATGCATTTAAAACAAGACTTTTCCCTAAGATATATATTATTTACTTTTTGCCAATTGAAGTATACCATACGTTTTATCAGTCTGAAAAGCAAATGCATTAGAAACCAGTATTTCACATAGGATATATATTATTTACTTTTTGCCAATTGAAGTATACCATACGTTTTATCAGTCTGAAAAGCAAATGCATTAGAAACCAGTATTTCACATAGGATATATATAATTTACTTTTTGCCAAATGAAGTATACCACCCGGAAGAGGAACAGTTATTAAACAACCTTTGTGATATTTGTGACGTCTGATTAATGACCGCAACACAAAGTATTTCCATTTCGACTGAAGCTGAAATATGTAAATTGTGCGATCACTGTATATAAAGTAAATATCTGACCAATGCCAATATAACTAAGCTACCGCAAACATACACCATGCCACAGCTCTCACACCGCAGTCACAATTGGAAATCATGTGCACCCTTATTACGTTTTTTCGCGACACGCATGCCGTCGCAATATGCAATATGACAACATCAGCATTTGCATTGAAATGTATCAATGATGAGGTGGCAAATAATGACATAACACCTAACAAACTAGAGGAATTAGTAGAGTGAGTGAACGTTTAAGAACAATCGGTTAGCTAACCCTCACTACACATATCTACTCTAATGTAACTATCTAGGTACAGATAGAACACATTAGACTATACCTCTTTCACTGGGGGAAATTTCTTCTTGCATTCCATAGACAGGGACCGAAGATCCGTCTGCATGTTCTCGAGTAATTTCTTCACCGCTTCGGGGCTACTGGTCGACATCTTGGATTGTGTATTCGAACCAAATATCTAAGCTTGAAATAATGAGGAATGCAAATTCAATTATAGGATTCTGATCCCCGGCCTACTTATTCAGCTCCTTTGGAAAAAAAAAGAAAAAAAGAAAAGCGCTGTGGACCTCCACACAAGCGTCCATTGACACTATTTCAGTTTTCTGCTTTGCCCAATCCGTATAGTAAAGAATCGAAGCGATGACACTAGCATAAGCTTGTCCGCAACAAAAAGCTTAGACTTTAGTGTCATAGATTATCATGACTAACGTAATTTTAAAGATTACTGCCATCTACATGCGCAATATATCATCGTTTCAGTCAGAGTTCACGGCTCCAGCAGTCACCATTGAAATTGGAAGCACCGTTTAGATCCCACAATGCTTTGGTAGACATTGACACGTCACTTGAACTTCCGTAAACATGACCGGCTTCCAGTGGAAAGATAATATCGTCCCCTAGTGGAGCTGAGGGGAGAAATGCAACCAACTTCAGTTATGTAGCTTTAATATGCATAACTATGCTCAAATTGAAATGCAAACATAAGAAATATAATGTATATATTGTTTTACGAAATAGAGCAAAGGCTTTCTTACTTGTATTGTAGTTGGTTTACTTACAACGAATATACTCCGATAGGGTCTGTTATTCTGGTTAATGCTTACATTTATAGATATTTTAGCTTAGTATCTCCCAACTCATTCATTCGTCGTTTTCAATCGCGTTAATATATAGGATAGCTACCTCTCAGGTTGGGTCACACGTTGGGTATGCAATCACCAGTTCAACACGGTCACCAGAGATGAGCCACTGAATTGTACAGACGTTGACAAGTTGCAATGGCTTCAATAGCGCTGCCTATGCTGGAACAAAAATTACCTTTGAACCGACCCACTGATGAGACTTCTGTCCATCTTTGTTGAGCCTTGTCTAAAATAAAAAGGTGTCTCATTAACATATTCACAATCGTCCTTTACCATCTCCGGCACACCTTAAGGGCAATTTGAAGTTCACCGTTTTCTCCTTTGTTAGGTTTATTAGCCTATCCCTCCTGATGACTGGGGTTGAAAAATATATCAGTCTCCGACCAGGTTGTAAAAGTGATAAACATGTGAAGAAGGAAGCCGAACTCCTTAACTTCTTTACTCTTGATAAAATCCAGGCAAAAACGTGTATGATCTGATTTGACTCCACTATACATCTCTATGCAAAAAATTGCATGACATTTGTTTTAAAACACAGGCTACACCTTTTGATCTTATGTCAATTGTAATAAAACATGATAGTTCACCATTACACTTCACTAAACAAGACTGCAATATTGATAAACACACAGAAAGTTTAAGAGCTTATGCTTTTCTAGTTGTTATTGTGTGCTATGGCATAGATCATGATACAGTATGACAAATTAAGATACAACACTACAAGAAAATATAACAGATCAGATAGATTTCATTCGATGTATTCATTACAATGTAAAAGGAATGAAACTCAAGTTCATAATTCCCAGAGAAGATTTTCTCTCTGAATGCTCATGTTTATTTCCCTAAAGCTGTGTACTATTCTAGAAAACTACAGTGTACAATGATTTCCAATGAATAATTAAGTACAACAAAATATTTTGAATACAATCCATACTTTCACTAGTTTTAAACAATGTTTATCAAACACATTTTGGACTTGGTATACAGTTTAGAAATATATACTGTATGATTACATACAGTTTCGAAAATCAAGCCAAGGAGAGCATTTTAAAATACTTGAACATATTATCATATAATATAATACTAGGATTATAATGCTAATACACAATGATTACACTGTTTGTCCATGTATGCTTTTCAATCTAAAGCAATACACAAAGTTGGACTTGATCCTACTCTCACCGCAACATCCTCAGGCTAGGAAAGTCTATTCAGTCTCTTACAGGTCATTACCAGAGACAGAAAACCTTTATTTCTTTATGACGCAAGTTTAGTGACATAAATATTTATAATAAACTATATGGATTTTCAGTCAAATGCCAGTATTTGAATTTGGCATCCCATAGAGTTGCATTCTAAAGGAAAATGTAAATGGTCATTATATTCTGTACAGCTTTGAAGCTGGTATCAACAAAGCCATGAGGTTTTTAGTTATCATGCGGATATATGTTTAGAATGATTACATTCAACCAGTGCTTGACGTAGGTGCCATTACTCATTTTGTGTGGTGGTCCTGTTAAGAGGATTTATGTGCAAGGTCACCACAAAACCTTTGAATTAATAGTTAAAGGTACAGGAGCTCAAGCAATAGAAAACGTGAGTTGGTGGTTCTCGAATTCTGGTGAGCTCCAGCCCAAGTCAAAGTCCAGCCCAGCATTAAACTCATCAGACTGTAGCAAGTTCAACATAATGCCCCAACACGGCAAAGTGTGTACACGTGCTAAGCTTAACGTCAGAGACGTCTGTGAAACAATAAAAAATATGCTTCCTTAGAAAGCAGTTGAAATCATCAGACATTCTTATGTCTCAACCACGGTGGACATGTAACAAATCACTGAATCCCACCATTTCAATGTCTGCTTAACTTTAGCCATTGGTAAACGAAATCAGTAAAACCCGGCTAGAGTTCTTGCTCGATAAGGCAACAGTGAGGCAAAATTGGAGACCAACTCCCGCGAATGGAAGTGTAGATTGCAGGGAGCAAGAAGCGTCGTGTGTAAACATAAGTACATATATGGTTTACAACAGGACCAGAAGCAGTGCGCCATATTCTCTCTGAAAGAGAAAGGACAGCTAAGGGACAGCAGCACCAGTGTCTCTGCATCTGGGCTCATTCGGCCGCAGTTGTGCAGTTATGAGGTATCTTTGATGAGAGGTATGGGACAGGACCGAGGCCATGTGGAGGGCATGGACAGGGGACCTCAGAAGTCTTGGATCCATGTTCCCATCTTTAGCAGTTGGACTCCTTCTCGTTGACAGGGAAGTAGCCTTCCTTGTTGGGAGGGTGTCTCTGACGGAGACTGTTCCCATCGGCCACAAAGATGGCCAACAGCTTCTCCTGTTCCTTCTTGGTTTTAGGTAGGTCAGTGGATGGTGTGGTCAGGATTGTAAAGCGCTACAGAACAACAAAACAGGAGTAAAACAAAACAACATTGGCATATCATCCATAGTGACAGAATTAACAATATCAACCAGAATCTGGGGTTAAGAGTGAATACAATGCGTTATGTGGTTCCGTATTGGTGTATGTTTGTGTATGTGTGATTCACGTCCATGCGTACTTAAAAAAAACTGAACATTTGTTTTTTTGTTCAGTTCACACTAGAGAAAATGCAATTTCTGACTCAGGGGTTAGGTTTAGGGAAAATCTTACAATTTGGCGTAGTATTAGAATTCAGGTTACTTTCAGCTTTAGGTTTTGGCAGCTAGGCTTAGGGTAAGGCATTATGGCAGGTATTTTTTTAAGGTAAGGATATGGTTATAGTCAGGTTAAGTCTAGGGAATAGGAAACATTGCTTTCTGGGTCAGGGTTAGGTCTATGGAATAGGAAACATTGCTTTCTTGGTCAGGGTTAGGTCTAGGGAATAGGAAACATTGCTTTCTTGGTCAGGTTTAAGTCTAGGGAATAGGAAACATTGCTTTCTTGGTCAGGGTTAAGTCTAGGGAATAGGAAACATTGCTTTCTTGGTCAGGGTTAAGTCTAGGGAATAAGAAACATTGCTTTCTTGATCAGGGTTAGGTCTAAGTTTCCCACAAGAACAGAAAAATACAAATGTGTATGGGGAGAGTACTTACTTCTTTCAGAGTGCCTTCCACAGACCACATTTTAATGACCACCCAGAGTGGAACACAGAGCATGGAGGACAGGGCCAGGAGCCAGCCCAAACCATATCCCCACCAGGGATACACATACTCATTGTTGTACTTCAAGGGGGTGTACTTGATCAATGAGAAAGCAAATGTACCCTGTAGATGAAGAGAAAGGCAATCAGTTAGGTTGTTCAATGAGACGAGTGCCATTTGCACTTATTTTATATTTTAAGTACACCGGAATATTACATATCACATTTTCAAGTGTTTTATATAAATTATTATTATTATTATTAATTACATGATGGTACCATGTTGATAATGAGAATGATTAGGAAATATTTTTTTGAGTATTCAAAACAGTTCAACCACTTTTTTTTAAATGGACTCACACGTCCAGTTACAAATGACCGGTCTGTGGAAGCCAACCATGGCAAGCAATTGTCACATTTACGCATATCAACAAAAAATGTCAGCGGAGTATATGGAAACCCAGCTAAAATGAGCACTTACACGCTAGCACATTTCTCAAGCTAGCTTGCATCCTGATTGGTTGAGGAACCGTACTGACTTCAAAGGATTTGATATTTCATTATAGCTAGCTACTGGTTTCCAAGTCTTAGGCTGATATATTTTTCTTTCTCAATGATTGAATTTTTCTTTCGCAATTGAAAGCGTTGATCGAGATCCGAATGTGGGACACCCACGTGAAAAGCTGTGTCTTTAACCACTACGACACAGAGCAGAACATTTGCTAAGGTGTCAATATGACCTCTTGACATCATCTAATTTTGTCATCCATTAACACTACGTTTGGATATTTCGTTAGACACCATTAACCATTGTGTTAAACTGAGTAAAGTTTCTTATTAAGTTGACCTCCACCACAAATAGTATCTATGAACAGTGAAGCTGCTGTCAGTCCAGAATCTCAGGCATCATGTGTTTTGACTATCACAGGACCTATTGTTCTGTAGCCCGCATCTCTAACTTCGCTATTTAACAAGGATTTGTCAATCATGTACTCACTCAGTCAGTAAGGCACTCGCTCAGTAAGAGACATTCGCTCTTCTAGGCTGGCTGTGTGAGTGAGTCCGGGTGAGACTGACTGAGTGAGTGAGTGCGGCAAAAATTGACTGAAAACATAGTTTTCTTGTTTTAACCATTACTACTAAATGTGCAAAGTCTAATATTTGTTAAATAGTAACCACCAGAGGGCGCTCTTTGGGCACTGGTCCACTCGATTTAGTCACAGGTGAAATGAAACATTCACCATCGTCGATCGCTATATGTTTAGATCGTCTTATGGAGTCTGTTAGCGCACCTAACCAATTTGAAGGGGTTAGGTCAAATGCATATACCATATCTCATTTTAACCTTGTGTGCAAACTCACACACAATCACGTTACCCTAAAATATAAGTAGCTCATGCTAAAACAGGCTTGTGGCCACTAGATGTCTCTGTTTTTCGGTGGAAAAGAGACTCACTAAGCATGTAGCGGGAGTGAAGAACATCCAGCAGTATTTGATAATGGGGCCAGGACGGTATCCAATCATGTCCTCAATGTTGTCATAGAAACGATCAGCACCTAAAGGAAAGGCAAGGAAAAATAAGAATCAGATAGGACCTTTATGATAAAACACAGAAATTGAATGTAATCTTTTGTGAAGTTATCGTGATAATGCGACAATATATATTGTTAAGTAGCAATATTCATATGCAACACATACAACTGGTCGAAGAAGTAGCTCAAAGTAGTAACTATCGCCTACATGTCATTTAAGTAATTTAGCAGACAACTTTTTTTCCCCAGACAAATGTACAGTAGAGAGGTCTTACCAAGCGAGCTACATGGACAAAGTCTTGTCAAAGTGTTTTAAACATTGAAAAAAAATATTAAATTCAGTTACTTTTATTGAAACCAGAAACAAGACCATTTAATTTCTGTGGGGAGCAGACCAGTGCTGGAGGGCAGAAGATGAATTGAGTAGTGATTACGTTGTCAATTAAAATACTCCCATGCTAATGTCAGAGTCCACTCATTCCCACATAACTTGGCTGAACACTTACCATAAATCCAAGCAATGCAAACACTCTCGAAGACAGCCACAAAGAGCAGACACATCCCGCTGGCAGCATAATAGTCAAAGAGCTGGAAGACATACATGCCTCCCTGGAGAGAGATGTGATATGTTATGGCAGCTCTGTTTCGTAATTTCATACACCTCCAAGGCCACATGTAAATGAATATGGAGATGCTGGAACAAATACAGTAACACTATTTCTGGGGAACATCCATTCTGTGCATTACCTCTCCAGTATATGCTCTACTATCTGTTTTTACTTTATGCATAGATTGAAAGTTTCCCAAAATGAGCTATACAACACCAATCTTATTGTCCTATGCTGTTTTTACCTATTTACATGTGAATTGGACATGATTTTCAGACTTCCTGGACCAGTTAGGAATGGAGGAAAAATCTGGGCCGTGGCTTACCTCTGTCAGCATAATTAGACCCATGAGGAAGGAGAAAACTGCCACTGCTAGGATGAAGAGCTCTCTGCGGTTCTTGCGACGGAACGTTTTAGGGTACATGTCCACCATAGCCGTCACCAGACTCTCCACACACACGAACTACAGCAGGGGAGAGAGAACGTGGCACGCTGATTAAGGACGGGACATTCTTAAGGCAGTGTCTGTGTGTGTGTGGGTGTGTTTGTGCATGTGGGTGTGTATGTGCGGGTTTGCAAAACCTAGAAAGGGCGAGAAACAGAGGCAGAAAGAGAGAGGGAGAGAGAGACAGGGCTGTTTTCACCTCACCTGGCTGTCCAGTCCCAGAAAGACTATCATGATGAAGAAGAATACGGCCCAAAGAGGAGAGAAGGGCATCATGGACACTGCACGGGGGTACGCTATAAAGGCCAGACCAGGACCTGGGACAAAGGGGGTTATGACAGGTCATAGAACAGTCATATCATGTCATAACAGACATAATGCCATGCCAGAAGCAGTACTTCGGGTCCATATTGAAATATGTAGCACAATCTCTACCTGACTGCATCCTGAAAGTGCCAGGTCATCATTCAGAGAATTAAACCTTGAAAGTTGAATTCAGTTACAGAATGCAGATATCACAACAGTTGAACAAACTACGAGATGAGGTTAAAAAATTGACAATAATATTGACTTTCAACATTAAATGCTTAAGTTTAACAGCAAAAGTACATACAAGAGGTGTAGATTTTGCCATGGTGTCAGATAATAAAGGTAAGATTTTCCTGTCTATTGTTATTCATCTTGTCTTCTAAGGTCTCCTGTTGGATCTTAGGAGGACATAAGCCCTAGGGCCACATCTAAGGACTATATGACCTGGTGATTCCTAGCTGTCTCTTTCCAAAGTCAACTTCGTCTAGGTTGTGATGTAGATTCTGCCTAAGACACTTTTGTTGTGGCTGGCCGCAGCCCATCTGTTTGCATTGCTATTGTTTGCATCCACTTTAACAACAATCCACTTTCACTTCCACAGTATACCCGCTGTTATTATTCTGCATGCTCTTTTATGAGGAAAACTGGTGTTTGAATATGTAGATCAACGATTTGACTTACTCTTACGACCTTTTTGGACCTATTTAGGGTTTTAGGCTGGATAGTTATAAAAAGTATTTTTGATGTAAATAAAAATAATGGAGGTCCATATGAACAGTCTGTGTGAGAACTACCAACCAGATTCTGCCACTTCTGAAATAGGCACGTTCTGCTCATAGGACATGAAGCCCAGAATGGAGAAGATGGCAAAGCCGGCCACGAAGCTGGTCCCGCTGTTCAGGAAGCATAATGCTAAACAATCTCTGTAACCCCACAGAGAAACTGGTCAGGCATGCAGAGTGACTACCCATAACAGATACCCTGAATGTCACAGTTAATCATAACCACTTGAAAGGGAAATCAATGCCATATTTTGAAATGGGCTGTATTCATATTATTTTCTGTGGTTAGGTCTGACCTGTAGCAGTTGTTGTTGTACTTATTGTAGCTTCCCAGAGCAGTCAGACACCCCAGACAGATGGCATAAGAGAAGAAGATCTGAGTCCCTGCATCCATCCATACCTAGAAAAAAGGAGAAACTGTACCAATGCCTTTTAATTTTAATGAGAGAAACCATGGCATTGCTCCAGGCTTGACAAGCTGTGTATTGGAGGACTTGATCTTTGTCTCTGCACAACCTGCTGTGGAGTTTTTGCAACAAGGCAAGGCCACAATCGCAAATTGGACATCACAAAATGTGTGAGAATAGACAAGTTGGGTTAATAAATGTTTGCTCTTTTTTCTCCGAATTTGGCAGCATCTGCTCCACAATTATGGTCTTGCCCCTTTGCAGAGACAGGGCCCCCACTAACTGGGCTTGGGGTTGTTGAAGCACATCCTGCCAAGCTGTTACCTATCACAATGCTCGCACAAACAGGAAGTAAGTCTGAACCAAAGTGCTCAGAGGAGAGCGTTCGTCTGGCTAACAACCACAATTAGCTTGTATGCGCCCGCCCGACGACATGGAGTTGCTGGAGCATGAGGCATCAAGCTGTCTACAGTCCTACCTTCTATCCCACCAACCCAAGTTGTGCTGTGCCAATATGTACTTCCCTTTTTGGGACACCCAGACAAGGTCAGTGTCCTGCGACCATGGAAATAACCTGGGTCGCAATGCAGAGCAGCTAGAGAGCACAACTCTCTCATAGTTCTATTAATCTTGGTAAATCCTCATTCTTCTAATGTGAGAAGCCACCTTTGCCACCATGCACATCTACAGATCCCCTGTTCCCATTTCAGTCCTAACCCACCTTCACCCTGACAATGTCAAACTGGCATGCTGGTTGTCCATGGTTCCCAGCGCCAAGTGTGGTGCTTTTCCACCACAATCTCTGTGAACACCCAGCAAGTCGCAGTTCCAATTTCAATGAGGGTTCCCTTTTGTTCTCCCTGTTTGGCTAAATCGTACTCAAGCGTTTCAGTTAGCTCATTGGTAGCCAGGAATATTCTGACTAGACCAATAGGCCAAAATGATGTGTGTCTATCTACAATGTGTGCGTGTCCACAAATATACAGAAAAGCTTGAAAAATCTGTACTCACATTTTTTTTTGTCAGGTAAACTGTGACTTTTAGTTCAGGGCTTAGATTATATGGACATGTACAAGTGGGCATAGTGTTAGAGTTAGGTAACCTTTAGGTTTAGACATTAACGGTTAAGTTTAGGGTTAGGACTAGGCATTATGCTTGGTTCAGTTTAGACATAAAGGTTAATGATCCCCACGAGGATAGAAAAACAAACAAGTGTGTGTTTGTGTACCTGTGGGTCTGACAGGCGTCCCAGATCTGGGTAGAGGTAAAACTGGATTCCTATGAAAGCTCCAGGAAGGGTGACACCTCTTATTAGAAGGATAGACAGCATGATGTAGGGGAAGGTAGCTGTGAAATACACGACCTGGAAGGTGGAAAGGCTTAGAGTTATACTGTTATATATATTTGCAGCGTATTTATTTCCTGTTCATGTTGCTACACCACAGTCATGTTGCTATAGTTCATACGTGTTGCTAAAATTCATAGCAACTTATAGCACAGCATTCTACAACCCAGTGAGTTAACCGGAACAAGTAGCAACATATTCAATGAATAGTCTCCAGTCACATGAGATATCAAGTTCTCCGCCGTGTTTCTAAATGACCAATACTTGCACACAAGGTGTTAAGAGTTAAAACTCTGTAAAGTCTTTACCTGAGTGAGTAAAGACTTCTGACTCACTTCTTTATGACCCATACAGTGTTAGGCATTCTCACTGCACGCACAGCCTGAACAAAGAAGTCAATCATCACGCAAGGAGGGGCTTTCATGTGTCTGGCTGTCCGTTGCAACCAATGATGTGCATATGCACTATAGCCCTGGACGTTGGGATTGGTGGCGTGTGGTTACTAAATGGGATTACCAGAATGCGGGGGAATATAACAGCTTTGGGACCAATAAATTGCAGGGGCTCAGGGTTTTGTCCTTCCTGGATGGTAGCAAAGTCACGTGGACTGGTTTTAGGGAACACTTCAGCGCTTGTCTCTCGGAGAAGAGCTGCCTGACTCAATGATAGCGGATTCTGTAACTTGGTCTTGAATTGAATGGACACGGTACAGCACGCTTGTTTCCGTGCAGAGGATTTTACTTCGCCCAGGCCCAGTTTAGCTGTGGGCTACAGTGGGTATTCGCAACTGTTAGAGATGCGGATGTTTTCCGCGAGCTAGAATGTCACTTCACTACCTTCACCTTAATCCCTGTTGTGAAGGCTTACGAGAGGGAATGTTTTGTGCATCACAAATCCCTTTTACAACTGCCATTGTTGGACAACTGAATCAAGCCTTCTGGCTTTAGGAACAGTTGAGGAAAGCCTGTGTGGCTCTTTAAGCATCACTACAAAACGATAATTGGCCTGCTTTACTTCTCAATGGGAGACCTTTGCACATTACTTTTTGCTGCTGATTCTAATGTGACTTTGCACCCAAATGCAGCGGTTACTCCAAAGATCATGTCCATCTGAAGTCCCAGGGAGGTTACATGCCCTGTTTCCAGAGCATCACATACATACATGGACTAGAGCCCGCCCGGGGGTTCTGTTTAAGGAACCAGCTATTTGCTGGGCTAAACCAGCTTGGGTTAGGGTGCTGTCTGAACTGTAGCTATCCCACTTGTCACGTTCTGGCACGTCAAGCTGCTGTGCGAGTTAAATCCAACCCTCCCTCATTTGGAGCACTGACACCTGTTTCTTGTCATTGCCCTCACCTGTGTTCTGATCATCTTTTTGTAAGTTTATTTGATAATGTGAAAAGTGCTAATACTGAATTGACTGAGCCCCTAGAAAATGTAAAGTTACCTGATTGTGAGCAATGGTAATAATCATTGTTTCAAGGCTATCTGATAACGGAACTACAGTATAATTTTTCTTTTTAATGTAAGGCACCATCTACTTTAAAAGGGGCAATGTGTAGTTGTATAGATGTATAAAGGTATAGACCCATTTGGAGTGGGTCTACAAGCTAGCTAGTTATCAATCGATAGATCTTTTATGATTATTTAGTGCTTTACTGAATTAAGCATCAGTTTCGGAAGGTGCGTTCTTGAGCAACTGGGAAGTGGGAAAGTTCCGAACTCCAAATGGGAGAACGTTAGTTTTGACATCACTAAACATGGCAGCATTTGTGGTGGAAAATAAAAAATGAAAATAACTTGCTCTGCGCATAAATAAGTCGTACACATTTCCGAAGGTGATTGTGACGTTAATATATACTTTTCGGTTTACTTTTGTGTAACTGAGGTAATATGTGCCTTCTTGCTAGTTAACCTTAATATTAAATAACTGTCCTTACAGTTGCCTGTTTGGTGTCGACATGTGAATGTTCTCAGCTAAAACTCCTGAAATTAAACGAATTCAAGAAACTATCAAATGTTTGAGCGAGGAGATTTTCAAGAGATTTTCAATTTCAAGGTTTAATACATGATAATTGAACTTTTTATGTTGAAAAACCATATAAGTTAGAATGTTATTATTCAAATAATTATTTTAAAAGGTTAATGATATGTTTTTGTCATGCATGTTTTTTTTTCTTACCAGCAACTAAAGTTGTTTATTTCTAATCACCAAATCCTCTTATTTCACTCAATGGCCTTTGTGCCCTGGCAATGTGGCCTTTGTGCCCTAAACATTTTTGTGACACCGAATGCCAAATGGCCATGCTCCTAAAACGAAGATATTCCAAGCCAGGTAGCTACTGAAGGTTATAGCCAGCAAATGTTTTGTCTGTCCTGATCAAAAAAGCATGCACGGTTGCATAATTGAAAAATTGAAAAACACCAGAAATCTGCAATATAACAGTTTTATTTTAGGCTTACTGTAAAGCTTTTATCTATCCAACAAATCCTAATGCATAATTTGCTCAGCCAGTCATCCAGCCAGCGACATTCGATCTTCTTGGCTGGCTCCGTTTACGCTTGCTTCTTGTGCCGTTGATGTCAGAATAGGAACGCAAAAAACGATGGCCTTCAGTTTTATAGAATACCGTTGTTAAATCCACCCTTTGAAGCTAAATGCAGACCTTTATGGTTGCAAGCCATTAAACAGACAGACTGGACTGATGAAATCATCTGGAAGGCTCATCTCTGCAGTGCTCATTTCATATAATGCAAGGTTTTGTCCACTGTTTATCACACACAGGAAAAATCTATGATGTACTTATAATAGTAACAATAAATTTGTAACAGCAGCAACCACAAAGCTGTCATTCTCAGTACGCTATTTCACATTGGTCAACACCATGGACCAACGTTAGCAATATTAGCTAGCGTGTAAGCAGAATTAGCATGAAAACAAACCAAATTGCTCATACTTAGACAGTTTAGCTTACATCACTCAGTATTTCTGCAAGCATTTAATGAATGAATTGGATATAAAGTAATATTATATCTGTGATATGATATTTACTTTACAAAAAAATTGGAGAAGGGGTAAAAATAATCCATATTTCTATATGTTGTAAATAGTTTACTGTAGCTTTCTGCCAGCTGTTCAGCTCTGCCCACAAATGTGACATCATCATTGTTTACTAACACAAAAAGGGTCTATAGGTTGAAAAATAATTTTATGAATTGGTAATGAGCTTGGTTTAGCTGTAAGAATCTGTAAGAATTTGTTAACCAAATAAACATAAACAGTTACCAAGAGAATGCTACTGCATTATTAACTTCAGCGGCAGGTTTAATCATTTATTTAACTTTTTCTCCTTTACCTTTTACCAGGTACACAACCTCATTACAGAAACAGCCTGGGAGCAATTACGGTAAACTACTGTACCAGATGACAGAAAGACAGATCATCTCCCGTGGCCTGATGGGGATTCAATCTAGCAACATACTGGCTATTGGCAAGATATTATAAACACTAAGCTACCAGCCTCCCCACGGACAACAATGAAAATAAATATGTGTCTTTATTGTGTGATCCCTATCAAGGTTTACAAATGTATGTAATGTGGGACACGTTGTGGGAATTTTTTTACAAGAAAATATATGTATAGGGACCAAAAAGGTTAAGGCTCAGAGAGGGAATGTTGAGCAGAGCAGAGTTCTTTACCTTGCCAGTTGACTTGACTCCCTTCCAGATACAAAAGTAGACCATGACCCAGGCTATGGCAAGACACAGTACCAGATCCCAGTTGAGAGATCCTATATGATCTATGCCAGAAGAGATACGCAGAACCCTCCGCCTACACACACACACACACATGCACGCACATGCATACGCACACACACGCAAAGACAAATACGAGATGAATATCTCACTTGATTTCTAAGCCGTGATATTACAGACAAATATCACAGAGCAAGTCATGTAAACTGGCATGTCATGTTATGCTTCCTGTTAAACCTTTAGAGACCATTAGAGAGTCATAATGCGTATAAGATTTGTCTGGACATCATAGACCTTCCATTCAGCCCTGTTTTTGTATTCAGTCGGACTGTTTTTGTATTCAGTAGGGCTACAACAGTTGGCATGACAACGGCCATTTGGCTGGGAAATAAACAGCAGGCCACCCAGGCACTTTAAGAAGATGGAGAAACATAAGATTCAAAGCACTTAGGACTTACTCCCAGAACTCAATGACAGGAGACGTGGCGTTCAGACGTGGCTGATTGAAAGAGTCGTTCCTCCTCTGGAACTCCATGCAGGAATCTTGAGGACAGAGATGCATATTAAGTTTGCACATCCTGTTCACATTCAGTGAGGTGAACTCGGTGAGGACACAGGCTCTAAGGTTTCTCTAGGGAACCCAATGGTTTTGTACAGATACAAAAGACTACGTTGGACAAAGTAGCTTGGTTGTGAATATTTGGGCTCAGCCTCTGTCCGTAAATGATGACAAACTACAGCTCTTCTTATTCAATTGTGTTTTCTGAATACAGCTCTGCCTGGAGGGTAGATAAGAAATATGATTGGTTGAGGTAATGCTTATTGGTTCATGGGTTGGCATTGGTTGAAATTAGAACAAGCAACAGTTGAGGTTTGAACAAATTACATTCCTTCAGCCCTTGAGACAGAATATGAAATATTTTAGATTGGGAATAGTCCAGTGAGGGTGTCAGAGGTCAGACCTGTGTTCCATGTGTTGTTGCAGGAGGCCCAAGGCAGGTCCCAGGTGAAAGAAAAAGACAGGTAGAAGATGGCCCAGGCCAGGACAATGATGTAATAGAAGTTCAATAGAGCCACAATGACTTGTGTGGCATAGCCCACTCCTGTGGCAAGAGACAAGCAGAACATTGAGGTCAGCTATGATAATGCCAATCAGTGGTTAGCTATGATAATCCCTGTCGGTGGCTAGCAATGATAATGCCTGTCAGTGGTCAGCTATGATAATGCCTGCTGCTGGACAGCTATGATAAGGCCTGTCGTCGTCAGCTAGGAAAATATCATTCCTGTTGGTGGTCAGCTATAATAATGCTTGTCAGTGGTCAGCTATTAAAATGCCTGTTGGTGATGAAAACAACACCACGCATGAATACAACAACACACCTGAAAACCATGACTTAATTCAAAGTGATTTTGAATGTGCGGCTCTTGTTTTCCCTCCGGTAGCCTCTCTGAATGTCTACAGTCATTTTGTCTTCTCTGGGGGCCAACTGAATGATGAAAGCCAGCTAGTGTTGGTTACATGCCAACCATTACATCAACCCCTTCTACTACATACTGGTGGTTGGATGAACATTTACAAACACATGCTCTCAGAATATTTTCTGAATTCCTATCTTATTTTATTCAGTTATGCAGACATGCAGCAGGCATGGATGTAGTTGACCCTGTCTTATTTCTACAGACATGGATGTAGTTGACCCTGTCTTATTTCTACAGACATGGATGTAGTTGACCCTGCCTTACTGCTACAGACATGGATGTAGTTGATCCTGTCTTATTTCTACAGACATGGATGAAGTTGACCCTGTCTTACTGCTACAGACATGGATGTAGCTGATCCTGTCTTATTTCTACAGACATGGATGTAGTTGATCCTGTCTTATTTCTACAGACATGGATGTAGTTGATCCTGTCTTATTTCTACAGACATGGATGTAGTTTACCCTATCTTATTTCTACAGACAACAGGCATGGATGTAGTGGACACTGTCTTATATCTACAGACAGCAGGCAGGGATGAAGTTGACCCTGTCTTATTTCTACAGACAGCAGGCACGGATGTAGTTGACCCTGTCTTATTTCTACAGACAGCAGGCATGGATGTAGTGGACACTGTCATATTTCTACAGACAGCAGGCAGGGATTTAGTTGACCCTGTATTATTTCTACAGACATGGATGTAGTTGACCCTGTCTTTTTTCTACAGGCATGGATGTAGTTGACCCTGCCTTACTGCTACAGACATGGATGTAGTTGATCCTGTCTTTTTTCTACAGACATGGATGTATTTGACCCTGTATTATTTCTACAGACATGGATGTAGTTGACCCTGTCATTTTTCTACAGACATGGATGTATTTGACCCTGTATTATTTCTACAGACATGGATGTAGTTGACCCTGTCTTTTTTTCTACAGACATGGATGTACTTGACCCTGTCTTACTGCTACAGACAGCAAGCAAGGATGTAGTAGACATTGTCTCATTATCACCTGTCTGATCATTGTTCTATGTACAACAGACATGTGAACAAGAAGCACCTTCAAACAGTGGACTGATTTTCCTCCAACAGGTGATGCCTCCCTCACTGGTGAACTGTCCCAGAGCTGTCTCCAAGAAGAAAACGGGGATTCCACAGGTGAACAGGAAGATGAGGTAGGGGATGAAGAAAGCACCTGTAGGAACAAGGGGATGACAAAAGTGAACAAGGTGTCCACACACATATTGGAACACCACCGTGATGTCATGTCAGATTACAAAGACCCTGCAAACCAAACTGAGTCATTATAACCAAAACTGAACATCAAGAGTTGTGATAGTCAGCCTGTTTGGTTGATATCTAGTTAACAATGAAGCTGCCTTGGCACCACCGAGACAGGCGTTTTAAGACTGGTCTTTATAATCTCAATGTCCAAAGGGACCTTAAAAAACGTTGATTTGGGTGATATCAAATCCATACCTTTTATCCAAAATATCCAAAGACCTTGTGACTTCTATTGAATACTTAGTGGAAGGAAATCACAATATGTTACATAAAATTATTTTTAAATGAGGATCAGTTGCACATTAATTGATAAGCATTTTCTTTAAGTGATTTGTTCTGTTTAAAAATGTGTTTAATCGGCGCTTAGATAATGGTAAGGATATAATACATTTTACAATTTTATTTTGTAAAACTAAAGTAGTTTGGATCGTTAGACCTTTCTCATCTTGTCCACTTGATGTTGGGGTACATTTTCAATGTGTTTTATGTGTCTGATCTTTCTAAGTGGAACAGAAGCAAAAGCTCAAGTGCCATTTAACATGACTTCAAAAAGGCTGTGAGACTATGTGGTCTGAAGGATTACATTAGCAACCAATAATATGATCTAACTAGTTGAGAGGGATCACCCTGTCTCTAACAAAAACCTCCTCCATTCTTAGAGCACAAGTTAACACCCACCTCCTCCATTCTTATAGCACAAGTTAACACCCACCTCCTCCATTCTTAAAGCACAAGTTAAGACCCACCTCCTCCATTCTTATAGCACATGTTAACACCCACCTCCTCCGTTCTTATAGCACAGGTAAGGGAAACGCCACACATTGCCCAGTCCTATGATCTCCCCGGCAACAGACAGGACAAACTCCACCTTGTTGCCCCACTGACCCCTCTCCTTCATCTTCTCTTCATCACTACGAGGCACAATCTCCAGGGGCCGACTGTGGTCTTTGGAGGGGTCCGTCTTGGGAAGACTCTCCATGTCGCCTGTGGGTACAATACATTACAGGAGGATAGATGAAACTACCCAAGGCTACTGAACATGATTTATGGGTGCTAAAAGGATGTGTAATTTTAAGCAAACACTGAAAGTTAAGCCAAACTCATATTTGTTTTCTTCTGCGTATATCCAGTCAGTGTTTAGTTCGTCGACCAACAAGAGGTGTGGAAATAGGAGGAATTCAAAGAATTTCCCTAGTGGCAAGCACCAAAGTGTCACTCTCAAAAGTACTTTCCCAGTGTTAAACATGCATATTCACATGGGCATGTTATATAGGTGCAGTCAGAGATAAATGGGTCTTATGTGATGGGTGTATGACTTGGACAAATCGAGGCCGGACGGTCTTTAGCGCAGTAATGCTGAAAGTCTCTCTCTGTGCAGAAATACAGACAGCTGACTGACCATAATCGGTGCTGTCACGTCTCATTAACAAGGCCTCTCACTGCCCTCATACTCTCTCTCTCTCTCTTTCTCTTTCCATATTTCTCTTTGTCTCTCCCCCTCACTTTTCCCCGCTATTTCCATCTCCCTGGATCACTCGCCACAGCCGCCCGTGCTCGGCGCCCCCACCTCTCCATTCACCTTGCTAGTCCAGTGACCCTTGTGACAAATCACACCAAACAAATTCATGTTCAGTCTGCAGGAGAGCACGGTTCACCTTTACCCCAGTTTACCCCAAAACACCAGGATCATCTCCCGGGTCGAATAACACATGCTCTGCTTTCCCGGCAGAGAGAGAGTTCGTTTTAGGTCTGTATAAACACGAAAGATGGTACCCCCGCTGGGCCAGAAGCCTTGGGAATGTGCTCTCAGCTTGGTCTCTCGCTGGCAGAGCAGAGGGCAGGGTGGGGTGGGTGGGGGTGGAGGGAAGGGGAGAGAAAAGCTAACATCTTCTGTTCCTGGGCCAAATGGTTGCCAGCGGTAAAAATAGAGCCTCTTGTTTTCGGAAGGTGCTTGGTGGGAACGAAGGCTTGGCATCATGAAGGACCAGAGCCTCTTATTGGCCGGGGGTCTTCTTTGTTGTCACTGGGACGGAGAGCCGAAATCCACGCTGCCAGGGAGGCTGATCACACTTTGCCTTCGTTTTTCACAGGCTCACGGTGGGCCAAGGGCAGCTCAACCCACCAGCCAGAACCCTCCTCACCAAGACCCCTCCAGACTCACGAGAGCAGGCCGCACTTCATATTTTATTAGGTGAGAATATATCGCCACATTGTTGGAAACAGTACAGAAATAGTTGCTTTGGAGAGCAATGTTTATGGAGTGACTCAAGGGAATGTAGACTGTGAGAAATAAAAGTAGAGACTTAGGGGGACTGAGCATGCCAAGGCACAGAGCCTGGGGTCAGTCAGCCAGCTGGTCCAAGTGCTGTCCTCCATGGCTGTGTTTCTACAACTGACTCCTCTCTAAACGTTTTGCCCAAAGTTGTCTTTTAATGTGATAATGTCTGTGATTGACCGAAAAGACCAAATAGGGGGGAAATATCTGAAATGATCTGTGTATCAAAAGGCAGCGATGAAGGTCTCCATCCACAGAAGGTTGTCATCTTGCTGATGACAAGTCACAAAGCCACTTTTTACCAAATATCTGTGTCTATATATTTACACACACATATACCCACAGACACACATATAAACACACACACACACACACACACACACAACATAGGGGTTTCATCATAGTGTATGTGTAGTTTAGGCTACAGTCAGTACTTTCAATCATAAATGAAACACAGATGTATCAGAGAACAATTCCTGCTTACAGAGTTTAGTCACAAACGATCCAAACCCTCAGCCCAAGTCGTTTTCCCCATCTTCGTTATTACAGTTAGGTGGCTCCAACGCAAGGTTACCACAGTATGATGAGTGGTGGCTTTCTTAGCAAAGCTGAATCCAAATATACACATGTTTCAGAAAAGAGAACATAGCCATAAAGGAGTGACCGCTCAGCTGCCCAGTTTTTACAGTATAACCTCAGGGTGATTGGCTATGCATGTTTCTATTCATGCTGTGTTCAGATTTGTGTGTGGGTTCTGGTTTGGGTGTTTGTTCATGTTTGTTCAATCATCCCAGACTGTGGATTCATTATGATTGCAACATTAAAAAATTAAATGTTTTGATTATGTTGCTCTGCAATCCAATTATTTAAAAAATAGATTAGGAAGTCAGCCTTTCTACTGAATATGTGTGTCACTCTATGTAAATGTTGAAATTCTCCATTATTTTGCTGGTTTAAGATAAGTCAAGTCAACACTTGCTCGATATTGATTGTGGTCAAAATGTATTGACCCAGACTAAAGGTCCAAGATGAGTTTAGGATCCAATGGGTAAATACCACCAGTAAATCTGTAAACCATTCAACAGATATTTTTGCATGTTTCTACTGTGACTCCATTTAAAAGAGTAAAAAAGCAGATTTGTTGAAGAAGAATTAAGGATCTCTGAATGCAGTCTATTTGTATATCCTTCATTTTGCCAGTCTGACAGAAAAAATATAATATCTACCAAAGAGAGACCAACATGTTGGACTAACTTCCCATGTAGCTGACACTGCTGTATCCCGTGTTGATGCTCATTTAATTCCTGTTTAGTAGTTCTTCCAATAGTAGAATAAATCAAATTGTATTAATAATGACCCACATAATACTACAGCTTACATATTCATTTTCCGTCAAGGGGCTGGTCCATAACAAGTCCATAACAAATCATCTATAAGTAAACTTGGTCAACAAAAGTGAGTAGTTAGGACGTTCATGGAATGTGATAAAGTTGTGTCTTGGTCCCATGGATGTCCTCAGAACTCTTCCTGTTGTATAAAATATCTGACCTGATCATCTGAAGTGGTCATCAAAACAAGCTGTCAACCTGTCTTGAAGTATGACTTGCATGTCATAAGACCTGGATAAGCTCAACTCCATTAATCATCGTCTAAAATATTCCAGACATCCGTGACAGGGCTGAATATTACACAAGCAGAATAGTGTATTACCAAATGCCTCAATAAGAAAGCATCCACAAACCAAATGTGATAACTACATAAAGACAGACCAAGCATGGAGCATAACCAACCTTTACAATCAAACAATTCTCACTGAATATTCATCCAATTTCAGTATTCAACTAACTGTCATTTCTACATTTACACAAATGCCAACCAAAAACAAAACAGAAAGGATGTCACTCTAATTGTACATGATGCTTTCAGCAGTGCACATTCATGGAAAAATTGCATTTGATCTTTTACCAAGTACTCACCTTTCGTAGTAATTTAAAGACAACCTTATGGTATTAATGGTTAGCCAGATATTGGCCTGTTGGTGTCCAAGTTTCACTATATAACGTGCATGGAGGGGCGGGGAATTTCTGGAACTCCAAACTTCAGCTCAGCCTACGACGTGCTCGTCTACTTTACTCTGCGCTCTCCTCAAGCCCCCACCCCCCCTTCTAGTCCCATTCAGAAACCCCCACACTTGCTCACCAACACACATTCACGCTTACACACACAGACCGTGTAGCACACTAGAGGTCTGTACCGTCCCAGTGTGGTGGGCCGATTGCATAACGTCGGACTCACACATTCTCCCAGGGTCTTTCTGTCGGTCTGCAGCATGAAGTGTCGATGGGACTGGGTTCAATATTTTGTTCAGCTTTAGATCCATTTACATACATTACTAATCTAAACATAGACATTTACATATACACACAAGCTCACATGGACCCACACACACCCCAAAGAGCCCAATCCCACACCAACCCATATTCCTTCCAGTCAAGTGAGATTTCTAAGCCGTATACATTGAGTGATTGTAATTAAAACATCACTCCTGCTTAGTGAAGCCCCTGCTCCCATACACATCCCTGATTCAGGGCCCGGAAAATAGTCTTTATTCTCCCGACCGGATCCGTTCTTCATAGGCCAGAACCCCATTCATACCATTTTCCCACAGCAGGGGGCTAGAGTGGCCCAGTTCAAGGCATTTGTTTGAAGGTCATGGGTCTTAACAATCCCGAGCCCTTTTCTGGGGTTGACATGCTTTTTGTGCCTCGCAGGTTATTTTGGGGTGAGGGTGTTTTTTCCCTTCTTTTCCCCACGTTTTTTCACCAAATTGTGTTATTATTCTGGTCAAGGAGGTAGAACTTTGCTTTCCCCCAACCTATAGTTTTTTGACTTAATTGTTCTTACATTAAGGATCTTGGTCTACAGAATGGCTTTGTCAGATAACGACACATATCCAGATTTCCAGGAAATAAACCTTTTTGGAATTATAAAATTATTATATGATATATATTATTATATATTTTCAACTTCATATTTTAACTACATCTAAAGTTGATGATTTCTCATGGTATTTTACCTTGAAGTTGTAGATCCTACAGTAAGAGAGATGTACAGAGAGATCCAATGCATTGGAAATATCTTTTATTGATCATGAGTGAAGTTATTGGAAAACTCTGTACAGAAGACAGGACTGACTGCAACAAACAACTAATATAGGTGCCAGTAAAATCATGTCTACCCAACACAACAACATGTTTTCCTACCAAAATGATGGGAAGGTGTTTCATTATTCTTGGAATGACAGACAGCAGTTAAAATAGGCAAAGAAGTTTAAAACCAACACAAGACTGATCACAGCCTGAGGTTGAAGCCAAGTGTGTGAGAGCAAGCAATGAGCTGGAACCAAGCATGCACAACTGAGGGATCCTATTGGTTTGTTTCAGCATGTATTTGCATATTTCTTTGATGGAACACATACCATGTGATGCACACGTGTGCAAAAAATCTTGAAGATCTGTGTAACATCTTGTAGTCGGGGAAATATAACATTACAGGCAATATGCTCCTCTTAACATCACTTCATAATTGTTATTCATTTTCACATTTGATTAATAATCTGGGTCCTCATTCCATATTTTCTATGGGGCCTGGAATTAATGATGGACTTTCTGGGTAACTTGAAATAGAGCAAACATATGTGACAGACAGGCAACCACCAAAGCTCTGCTCATATGCTGGTCTGGGATCTGCTGCATCCCTGCAAGAGCTCAATATCTTCCGACTGGCATATGTAGTGGCAACACTTGCCAGAGAAAGCCTGTCACATAATGGATAAATGCCAGTAGATGCCAGAGAAAGACTGCCACCTGCTGGCACCTGCAATAAAGAGATTGTGGTGTCTCCAGAAAATTCTCCCAATAAATCACAAGGCAGATGCGCAAGAATGTCACATTTTAATAACAAATAATTCAATCACTGTCTTGCCAGCTCAGGTCTTTAATCTGACAGTGACATAGGGAGTGACAGAATTCCTCTATGCCAAACAGATGTTATATTGTTGCAGAAAGCCGAAACATTCTGGGACACAACAACCACAATCAAGAGCAAAATGGGTGCCATTATGAATTGGTAAATTTGCTTCTTCAGAAGTATCATTTATCAGCCGGACATACCTCTAACCGGGTCGTCAGGAAGGATCAACCAATGATGTTGACCACATTCAAAAGGTGAAAGCCCTCATTGGTTATGTCCATGACAAAACAACTCTTTAGCCACTAGAGGCCTCAATTATTGTCTATGGAGGACACCAATCAGTCTAGACTAAATACCTTGTTTTATCAGTACAGTAGTTGTAACCTTTGGCAGAGTTCTTCTACATCACCATACTGTAAAAGCTTGACATCGGATCCTGTTTCTAATCACTGAACAGTGTCCTGTGTAAACATCCATACAAAGAACAGAATACCTAGAACAGTAGAGTTATTGTGGAAGTTTTGTGTCCTAAGCTTGCTTGTTAGTGCCAAACAAATCTTTAATGATGGGTACATGACCAGGTAATCAGTGGCGTAGTCATATTACCTACTACCTTTTTAAAAGCATTTTTTACAAAAGCTGGGCAAAATGTCATGCAAAATATAAATGTGGGAAAAGTGTGCTAATTGCCTTCAACCCCCACTACATAACAAGAGGTAGGAGGACATGTTTTGAAGTTCGATAAAAATCGACGGAGTCAAGAGCAAAACAACGGCTTCAGGTTACCAAAGTTCAGGCGCTCAGTCCTGTTTGCCAGGAAAGCTTCCTTAATTGCCCAGACATTCCGTTCTTAAAAAAAAAAAAAAAGATGGCCCGAGACCATTTTTGTCACACTTGGTGATTTCCACTGGACTAAAAAAATTGAACAATGTGTTTTTTTCATTAAAAAACACAACTGAAATTCCCTTTATCTTACCCGCAGTTAGTTTGCTTCCTGCTGTTCTTCCCTGGACAGCCACAGGTCGCTGCTCGGGAACGAAACAACCCAACTGCCTCCCACTGCCCTCTGTAGTACCCCACTTCTGACCACGGCCGACTTGCCTCTGGATAGAAGACGGGGCTGTATAGGAACCAGGGTGGTATTTGGTACTCGCAGTGTGTCTATCCAATAGGGTGAAGACGCTGCCCTGTCCGTCCTCATTACGATCAGCCTGTCTGGTTCATAACAACCAGGCTGTTCATTAAGAGGTTTAAGCATGCAGCTCATGGTCTCCTGTCGTGAAGGAAGGCAGTTTGGGCTGGGCTGTGTGGTCTGACTGTGAGGCACAGTGGGAAAGTTCGTTCATAAAGATTCCCATTGAGCCCTGTTTACTCCTTATTCAACCAGTTTTTACACCGAGAGGTCATAATGACAACTGCATGGCTGGCGGGTAATAGGGGAGTGGCTGAAAAAACATTGGGCGTTTTGAAGCATTTTCAGAGCACCCCGAAAACGTATGAGACAATCTCAAATAAATTATTCATATGTAAGGATGTTTTTTCTATACTGTTCCCACCTGAAGATTAGTACGTGTGAGATACACACTGTAGGTACAGTACGGACTGCTTGGTGGTTAGGGACAGCTGCCAGGCATTGTTGCCAGTACACTCTTGCTCTCTTTCCAAATTCTTGGGACGATCACCCAAAATCTCTATAGCATTAAAACTTCATGATGAGTTGGTAATCAACAGGCTAGATGTTATGGTTAAAATCCAAAGACCAGAGTGGTTTTGGGATGTGTCAGAAAGCTTGGCAGTAGTCCACTCAGAGGTGCTTCGTGTGCGTGTGTGTATGAGTGTTTGTGGGTGTGTGTGCGTGCGTGCGTGTGCAGTAGTTTTGCATACAAAGCTATTGTGTGAACATCATTATGATTGATTTTAGTTTTTTTGACCAAATTTGACAACACACAATCATTGAAGAAATACATGACCTTTTACACTTTGCCAGTTCTGGAGTGTTTTAATATATTTTGCATTGATATAATACTTGCATTGACTTACATAACATTATGATGCAGGAAGATGTCAAAATTAATCATTCTTACAGCATTGCATTCATTGGTACACTGCCATTTACTGGCAGGTCAAGAGACTAACTTCCACTAGATTTCTCACACAGAAGTCAGCTTGAAGTGCATTAATTAACAGCAGACCCACTTAAATCAACCAGGTCATAACAGGGTTACTAGTTGTGTAGCTAACATGCGTGTTTTACTGGATACAGGCTTTGAATATTATTATTGTAATCTTTTTTATTCTTAACACAACTAAAAGTTTTTTATGTTGTAGTCTATGTACTTGTTTTCAATAATTGTGAAGTAGAGCCCTCTGGTGGCCTTTAAAAAAAGAATTAAGGTAGCACTTGTCAGTTCAGACCAGTTATCCACCCATCACTAGGGACCAAATAAATTGAACCAGCCTCAGTGGTATGGTTGTAGGATCACATATAATATCAATTACAATTGCAATTTTTAACTATGTTTTCAGGCTATAAAGCGTTTGCTTCCAATCACTATGTTTATAAGTTCAAACCAGGCCTACAAGCAATATTGAAGTTATATTTTCAAGAACAGTCCAGTTGAAGTAGCAAATCCAGACTGCTTTAATTCAAAGATATGTATGCCACAGCAGTGTGGTCACACACAAAACAATCTGATCGTCCAGTCAGTGAGTAAGTCAAGGTCACAGGAATACATGGAATTATAATGCCAGGGTTAATATTCGTCATGAAATGGGTATTCAGGATGGTCACTCCACCTACGGGGAAAGAAACAACAGGCTCATTGCATCAATACATACATTCATCAGTTCTTCAGCATTGTAGCTACTCTGATATACTCACATTAGAAGTTCCACAAAACGGATGTTTCTGTTCAGTCTGTCAATTGCTTTCATTTCATCCTCGGTAAGTGAAAAGTCAAATATCTGTATATTCAAAAAACGTCAGTACACCAATGCAGTGTAATGTATTATTTGTGGTCAGTGACCATGGTTGAATCAGATTAACACACCTGGAAATTGTCCATGATCCTATGAGGGCTGAAGCTTTTTGGGATGACCACCACTCCTCTCTGGATGTTGAAGCGCAGGGCTACCTGGGCACTGTTTTTTTTGTACTTCTTCGCTATGGACACCAGGAGCTCATCCTCCAACAGAGGAGGACTCTTCATATTCACCCATGAGGCGTCTCTTGAGGTGCCCAGGGGGCTGTAGCCTACGACCACAATGTCATTCTGATGGCAGTACTCCAACAGCTTGGGCTGAGTGAAATACGGATGGCACTCGACCTGTATGGAGATTTGTCATGGTTCTGTGTACTGGTCAAATTAGGATATGGTTCTATGTAATAGTGTGTTTGGATCTAATTTAATCGTGGTTCTGTGTCCTAGTGATGGATTTGCATAGAATATGTAAGCATTGTGAAAGGAGCGTGTCCCACCTGGTTGGACACAGGCCTGTGTTTGAGGCCGGGCTTTCTCAGAATGAGTTCCAGCTGTCTCCGGTTGAAGTTGGATACTCCAAGAGATTTGACAAGTCCTGCATCTTTGCAGGCCTCCAAAGCCTATGAGAAGACAAGCCCCTTTAAAGCATATCCGTTAAAACGGGCATTATAGAGATACCCAACAGAAAAACGCAAATTCCAGCAACTCTGGATTGAACTTTGAACAAAGGCTGGCTGACTATTTATGGCTTTGTCGTTAAGACACAGATGAGAATCACAGCTAATACAAAGTTTGCAATGAGATCTCCATCTTGTGCCCAGGCGACTGATTATGTTTTGTGTGTAAGCAGATTTAATCCTTTGTAACTACGAATCAGCTGTTCTTTAACTATAACCACCACATGTATATGGGCAGTTTCTCAGCTATTCTAAACAATTTCTTCTAACAATGAGTTATTGATACACTATAGTCTATGGGCCTGGCAGGAAAACCTTACCTCCCATGTTGCACAGAGGTCTGTCTTATGGTAAATATAACGTCCATCCTTATGTTTAGGATAAAACGTGTCACCAGGCTGAAAATGAAATCCAGTGATAAGTATGACTGACAGTACTTACATTTTGAATTTACCAAAAAAGGGTTAGTGATAACATTTGTGTTAATCTTTAATACCAAAGGCTTTATGTGGTGGGTGCAATTACCTTGAATGCAGTGGGCATCTCAATAATGTATAAATCTACATAGTCAAGCTGCAGGGTCTTCAGTGTCCTTTCTAGGGCAGGCCTGACCAGCTCTGGAGGGTGGAACGTGTTCCAAAGCTGTGTCAGGTTAAAGGAAATTACTAGGTTTATCCATTGAAATTGAACCAATAAAAACAGTCCCTCAAAAAACTAATGAATACAAATGGATGTTTTATGGACAAGCTTATCTGAATAATATTTTTTTGACAAAATAATAACACTTCAAATTGTGAATCCCTAGTGAACATGCTTCATGTTCTTCAAGAACTAGGCATGTGTGCCAGGGAATCCAGACCTTAAAATATACTGTTGTTCCATGAACTAAGAAGCAAAACATTAACCTCACCTTTCCACAGTAAAATATGTCTTCTCTTTTGACGGTTCCATCTGCAATTTTCTCTCTAATGGCTTGGCCTACTTCGTGCTCGTTGAAATACACCAGAGCCCCATCAAAGTGCCTGTATCCCACATCTATTGCATACTTCACACAGTTTAATGCTGTGTCTTTGGGTGTCTGTCAAAAAACATAGTTAAAGTAATCTTACATGATTTCTATGATTAATTAAAAAGACTTTGTGGGCTTTGTTAATCACCAGAAAGAACTAATCATTAACCAGTTAATATCACAGGCACTGTGCTTACTAAAACCTGTTTAGCCATGAACCTCAAAACACATTCCAGTTAAAAAGTAGCAGAGACAATCTCAGGTGTGCATCTCTTACTGTCTGTGGGTTTCCATAAGTCCCCAGTCCCAAGAGGGGAATCCGGTTTCCATCACTGAGAGGAACTGAGTGGTTCTCAGCCGTCAGATTCATGTCAGTCTCTCTGTAGGCACTGTGGGAGAAATGAGGTTTGGGCCTTCTTATCTAGAAAACCTAATAGCTGATTTATTGTTTAAACTTTGATCCAGAGTGAAAATTTACCACCGCTGTGTTCTTTGCTCTCTGTGTCATTGACTCCAAAATGGAAAAGAAAATACAGAAAATAGAGAAGAAAATGACATGTTCAAAGCTCATAGTTCCCTCTTGATTAACTAGTTACACAAGGATCATGATAGCTACAGGGCCTTCTGCAGGTGTTGGGGCAGTGGGTATTTGATTGCTTCTTGTGGCTCTATACTCTAGAAGTTTGTATTTTAAATGAAACTATTTCGATCAGTTTAAAGTGCAGGTTCTCAGTATTTGAATTATTTGTGAACATACTGATTTCACCACTTAAACACAAGAAACTTATTATACATATTGCAGTGCAGCAAAATTGGGACAGATTAATGTTTCGCTAAAATGCTTTCATCTCATCTTTAGTAAATTAAAGTCATCATCTTAATCTGAAAGACTGACTAGGCCAGTCAAAAACATTTCAGTTTTGACCATAAAAACATCCTAGTTGCTATGGCAGGATGTTTGGGGTAATTTTCTTGCTGCATGATGAAGCGGAACAAAATAAGTTTGTAGGCATTTGCTTGTACTTCAGCAAACAGGATTTTTCAATACACTCAATAATTAATTTAGCGGCTGTTGTCAGCCAATACATTATCAATGGAGACATGTGAGCAAGTTCCATTGGCAGCCATATCTGCCCAAACACCCCATTCACCATATTTTTCAGGCGATGTGGTATGATGTAGATTTATCCCCCTCAACTTTCCCTTTGCCTTTGTTCTGGTACACATGACTCTTTGATTCGCTCTGTCCACAAGATCATTTTCCAAAGATTACTTTTCTTGACAAATTGTAACAGCTCTTTTTTCTCTGCATAAATAATGTGACAGAACACACCTAACTAACTATATACATCTGTCAAGCAAACTCTACCAATGCTTTAGGTGTATTGAAATTTGTGGACTATGCATGAAAAGCATATCGTCGCTGTCAGGCTGAAACCTTGTATCTCATATTTTGTCTTTTTTTCAAATATCATCGCTATTGATCAACCATCTTCCTCTTGATCAAATTCTTTTTTCTGGCTTTGCACGACTTCAGCCCTGCCCCTAGGAGCCTGTTTCGAACCATCCTCGCCGTGCACTTCACCCCAGCTGCTGTTTGCCATTCTTTTGTAGGTCACTTGATTTCATTATACGGTTGTTGCGTGACATTCTAATGAGTTGACGGTCATCTCGGTCAGTGGACAGTCGTTTTCACCCTCTGCCTGTCTGTAGCTTTGTCGTCCCCAATGTCTGTTGCTTGACCTCGTTCTTATGAACTGCTGTCTTCGAAAATTTCAGGATTGAAGCAACCTGACGCTCACTGTAGAGCCAGTAGAGCCAGAATTTAACCATTATTTTCCTCACTCAAAGCTTTTCTTTTCAACTCTTTTGTCATGCTTTTGAGGTACTACTTGCCCTGTTTTTGCCATCCAGCTGGTCCTATTGCAAGAGGACAGTGATGAACACAGCAGTGGTTTTTAGACCTTTCCTCGTTAAATTACATTTGGTTCAAGTAATCACCTAATCAGTGTGTGCCTGTGTTGGAATTTAACCGACAGTGGAATGGAATAGCTGCCATACATGTAGAGATGCTGGTTTAAGAAGAATTAGGAGTGGTCTCTTAATTTTTTACAGACCTGTATGTATTTTGGGGATTTGTTTATCCATTGGGTTTTGTTTTCTTTGTTCTTTAGGGTTTGGTTATATTTCAATAGTTTGAGAGTCAAGGTTTTGTATTCTGTGATTGTTTTGGTTTAATATGTGTTATTTGATCCACCTGTTTCTCGCTTAGCATAGCTTTTTATTCTGTGGCCAGTTTCAGTTCCCATGTGAGGTATTGTTTGTCATTCGTCAAGTCTTTAGAGGTTATGGTGCTCATGTTAGAGGTTTCCTATGAAAACAACACAGTACCTAGATTTTCCCATGTAAAATACATTGGCCTGCTTGTTCACAACTTTGCCCAGTATTTATTATTTTGAACCTTAGCCGTTTTTCCTGGATTTCCTGTAACAGACAGGGCTTCTGGATTTTTTACTATGTCTCCTGTCTAGCCCTTACTGGAACCTTGTATTCATTTTCTAAATAAATCCTCAAACGCTCAGTGTTTTGGAACAGCAACCTTCTACCTGACTCATAACAATATGACAATGCATGTAATCAAACCAGTGCATAGCTGCATCAAACATTTTTGAATATTGTGGAAGTCAATAATTTTCTGTAATTCAGTTTAAAAAGTGACACCTTCATATATTCTAGATTCATTACACAAAGTGAAACAATTCAAGCCATTTTGTTTCAATCTTGATAATTACAACTTACATGGAAATCAAAATCCAGTACCTCGAAATAATAGATAAAAATATTTATAACACAACTGTCGACTTGAGAAGAGCTCTAATGAGTTGCTTAACTCAAAACACTTGCAAAGGTTTCCTAAAGTATGTTAATTTATGCACTCAATACTTGGTCTGGGCTCCTTTTGCACAAATTACTGCATCAATGCAGTGTGGCATGGAGGCAATCAGCCTGTGGCACTGCTGAGGTGTTACGGAAGCCCAGGTTGCTTTAACAGTGGCCTACAGCTGATCTGTGTTGTTGGGGCTGGTGTATCTCATTTCTCTTTTGACAATACTGTGGGCAGGTGCCAAGTCCTGCTGGAACAGGAAATCAGCATCTCCATAAAGCTTGTCATCATATGGAAGAATGAAGTGCTCTAAAATCTTCAGGCAGATGGCTGCATATACTCTGGACTTGATAAAACATAGTGGACCAACACCACCAGGTGACATGGCACCCCAAATAATCACTGACTCTGGAAACAACTTGGATTCTGTGCCTTTCCAATCTTCCTCCAGACTCTGGGACCTTGATTTCCAAATGAAATGCAAAATGTTCTTTCATCTGAAGAGACTTTGGACCTCCGAGCAAGGGTCCAGTTCTTTTTCTCCTTCGCCCAGGTAAGGCGCTTCTGGTTTAGGAGAGACAATAGGAATGTGACACTTGAAGCCCATTTCCAGGACACACTGACTCCAGCCTCAGTCCACTCCTTCTGAAGCTCCCCCAAGTTCTTGAATCGACTTTGCTTGACAATCCTCATGGCTGCGGTCATCCTGTCACTTGTGCACCTTCTCCTACCATACTTTTCTCCTCCAGTCAACTTTCCATGAATATGCTTTGATACAGCACTCTGTGAACAGCCAGCCCTTTCAGCAATGACCTTCTGTGGCTTACCCCCCGTGGAAGGTGTCAATGAGTGTCTTCTGGACAAATGTCAAGTCAGCAGTCTTCCCTGTGATTGTAGTTATGTGTACTCAGAGGCATCTCTAGGCATATGCAACCTAGGCGGTCGCCTAGGGTGCCACCTGCATGAGGGCGCAGATTGGGCACCCCACCCGCCCTTAACAAATATAATAAAAAATATAAAATAATATATAGTTATATATATATGGGGGAAATAAATCCATAAGTAGTTTTTGTTATTATAGAAATAAAACATTATAGATTAAGTCAAGATTTATTTGTTATGAGTGAGATGATACTGACGTTTCGAGAGATGGTGAGGCAGGGCGGGGCCAGGTGTGGATGGTGGGTAAGTGCGCCTGTTGACGTTCTTACGATCCATTGATATTTTCTGACTGCTGTTCTAATATGAAAAGATCAAAGCCATCAAGGGCACATTATAGAAAGAGGAAAGTATAGCATCTGTCTCTTGTTTAAGCTATTTGAAATGTAGCGCACTAAGCTAGCTGACGTTGATGAGAATCAACAGAGACATTTCCAGGAAGATATCCTATGACGATATCCCTGATAGTTTTGCAGCAAGGAAATCGAGGCGTGTCCAATTTTAAGACAGAAACTGCCTTTAATCTGGTGTAACAGCACACAGAATACAATTTTGAGTGTCTTTATTGTTTACCCAGTTCATGCACTGGCCGTTCATGCACCGGTCGTTATATATTCGATTGCACATTAGTAAACATTGTTTTTATTTTGTCTTTATTTATATTTTTTCTAACAGCACACTAAGTTGATTCTCCTTTATTGTTTACATTTTTTGTACACCTGCTATTGCACTTGTATTTATTTTGTGTTTAAAAATAAAAGTAAAATAAAATGTTATTTCCTCTGAAGTTGGCTTTTTTGGGGGGGGGCAACATTTTGAGATCTCATCTAGGGCATCATATTGCCCAGAAACGACTGTGTACTGAATGCTCAGGGAGTTCATTAGCTGATTAGAGCTTTTCTCAGGTCGACATTTCTGTATTTGTTTTTATTCTAATATATTGTGATACTGGATATTTTATTTCCATGAACTGTAAGCCATAATAATCAAGATTGAAACAAGCCTTGAAATGTTTCACTTGATGTGTAATTAATGTAGAATATATTACAGCATCACTTTTTGAATTACAAAAAAAAGAGTATTCCAATTTTGTTTTAGATGTACCTGTACACAGCACCTGTACACAGCACCTGTGAGTAGGCTCTTGCGTTTGAAATTATTTAGCAAGTATAAATGAAGTACTATTTAGGCATGTAGTAGGCATGCAGCAATTGCTTTAATCACAAAACACTATTTGATATCTGAGACGTGGGAGCGTAAGACTGCTGGCAAACCACCGTAGGTTGGAGCAGGGTTGCCATGTCTGATTACTAGAATTATTTTGTTCTTTTTCAGAAAGTCGCTTGCAAATATTGTTTGTCCCGGGTTGCGTTTTTTTGGGTTGTTTCCAAAATGCATATGCTTATTTGGGCTTGTGTGTTGTTTTGTGCGTTCAGTTCACTTATGTTTGCAAACAATACATTTCCGTTAGCTTTGTATTCGACATCAATGTGTGTACATGAAAATATAGTACCTATGCAGTGAAAGGTTGGCTTGAAATTTAATTTAAACTTTAAGAGAAATGTTTTTGTACGTTCGCAAAATTTGAAGGTTTCGAACGTAACTTTTACATTGGGCAGCGTTCTCGGCCCGATTCAAGCAGCCTACTCTCAACTTTAACAACGCCCTTGTAGGCTACTATTCTTGTACAACAGACTCTTAGCCTTGGTCTGCAGCTCAAAGTTACTTCTTTTGGGCTTCTTTTGAGATTTCTGGCAACACTGGGTTGAAGTGCAGTTTAGTCTAGTCATACACTCGTTTTCAATAGCACTTCATCTTTTATAACAAGAGATGTTGGCCAAATATATTCAACGACAGGGAAACAAAGAGCATACATAGCTAAAATACGCGCTGTACCCTGTAAGTTAATGAAACGTAATGCACTTACTGCCTGAAATGCGGCGGTTCTAATCAATGACAGAGCAATCTAGTTACGATCAGAGAAGGAACCGTAATCTCATCCGTCAAGTTCATATCTTAATATAGGAGTTCCTTAATATGAAGTTACGCCCATTGACAGTTTTAATTGGTTCCGGTGTTTTTTATTAAGTGTATACGTCAATGAAGGAAGATTTACAGGGTTAATTATGACAACCTCTAGCAAAAATATTTAGGTATAGTTAACGTGTTCACAAAGATCGCTAATCTACAAAATTATTTGAATTTGAGATTCGAATAGCTTGTCTTAAACATAAAACATAACAACCCTTATAGCCTCGTTTAAAGATAGCTAACTACACGACGAGGAAGGGTACTTGTTAGCCAGTTCTAGTCAATTAGGGTACGTTATAACTAGCTAAATATGCATGCACCTGTCACTATATGCAAGCAGGCAAGATCCATTTATGTTGTAGCCTCATGCACTAAGTTGTCATTATTTAGAAATGTAAACAAAATTGTTATAAATCATTGCCATCTTATGCAGTGGTGTAAAAGGTAGATGTATTTGGTTGTGTTCGCCAGTTTTGGGAAGTTGCTAATGATTAGCTAAATTACCTAAACATAGTTCATAGCTAACCAGTGACCGTAATTCATAATTTACACTCTTCCTTTTTATTTTTTTCATCACTGGTTCATTTTAAACTCCCTTTACCTGGTTAACTTAGATCTTAATTAGATACTGGTGAACACAGTTGAGTACATTTCGTTGTTCACCTCTACTTCTATGTGATTGTGATCTTTCATTTCAGTTGCCAAGATGCGTTGTTGACCTGGGGGATGCTGTTACCTGGGTGAATGCCAACATGGACCTCTTCTGAGACCTGGTACAAGTCCTCAGCCCTGAATGATGAGGAAATACAGGGTGCTGTGGCGTTGCTCAGAGAGGCCTCAATTCTAGAGGAAGAACAAGAAGCTCTCTCCCCATTCATGTTTTTGTTTAATAATTTTGAAGACACTGAAACATTCATGGATGAAATAGACCAAAGAGGACTTAGTTTGAGCTTCTCTGTTAATTAATTTTGTTGATGAGGATACCTATTAGCTGTCTTTAAACCATGAGCCAATGCTGGTTTCCAAAAAACAAACATTACAAAATCCAGAAAGCACAATATAGTTTGATGAGACAAAGAGACAAGAAACATCAGTTGTTTAGCAAGAGTGAACTGGTCTTGGAAGTGGTCACCTTGCTATACAACATGATAGGATGAAACCAACGCCTACAGAATCAGGGTAGAGCTGAAAACACAGAACATAAACAGTTTAGTTTTGTCAGTGTTGGAATGTAATGTTTTGAATATTTGATGGGGTGATTAAATGTTTAATTGTCTAACTGGTATATAATAACATTTTGTATTTTTAGGTTATGTTATTAACCTTAAGAATTTGGGCTACATTAATTGACTTTCAATAATGTCTCTTGTGCTCTTTTGAACCTGTTCTACTTGTAATTAATGCTATTGAATCAACTTTTAGGATAAGTGTTAAATTAGAGCTCAGATAATATATTCCAAGACATGTAACACTTATATGCCTCACAACAATGTTTTAAGTCCATTACCACATCATTACTCTTGAAGTAAGCATGTGCTTGTTCCAGGCACCCTCGGAAAAATTTATATTTCTGTAAACAGATGTTGACCTGACTTCTACATGACGAAACTTGCCACCTTTCTGCAACTGGCTATAGACGATTCAACACTTCCAGTTACCAATTTCAACTTTCTTGATTATTGCTGTAAAATTATAGAGTGCAAGTCGAAGGAAGGAGAAACCATTACAATGATTTGTATGAAAACTGGTCAGATCTACACAGCAGAACCCACAGGTCTCGGCAAAGGACATTCACAACAGTTTTGCTGACATGGAAGTTGTTGCTCACAAGTCGACTGCACAATGTATCTTTCACAGCATGTTCACATTTGTGTAATATGTTGAATCTATGGAAAATGCATAAACTAATCCTGTATTAATGTGTGCAAAGGGAAGGCCTGTTCCCCTGTGAAACATGTAGAGCTCAGATGAACTATATGCAATAAGCAACATTCTCAACCATCAACCTCCTAATGACGGCCCTCTACTGTATCACATATAAACAAGCAATGGCTACTCAGAGCAAAACCATGGCAGGCATAGTGTGTGTATGCATGTGTCTGTATTATAACTGCGCTCTGCAGCTTTCTAAACCACCAGTGTCTCATTCTTCCAGTGTAACCAAAACTTTCTTTAAAAATTTAGAGGAACTTTAGTCTTTAAATTAATATATTTCAGTTGTAAGTTATCAAACAATTTTAATCCTGAAACAAAAACAATTAAATGGAATTGGAAAATACCATTTAATTTTACATAATTGGTACAAGCATAATCAGACTTTTCAACATGTAGTCATAACAAATACACTTTTGTTTTCTGTATGAATTCTTAAATTGCTTGAACTTAGTGTTATATCTTTACAAAAGATATTGAATGAAATCACATAGGCTCTGAGATAAAGTTTTAATGTTAGTTAACGCTTCTCCCTCCCTTAGTACACTCAACGTAATAACATCATACATGACACCTAGTGTCGAACCGTGTGTCAAACCAGGATGTCCCCAAACCTACCAGTGGTGAACATTAGTGGGCATAACTTAATATTCAGGAACACCCATTAATACCGACCAATGGCAAACATCATTAGGCATAACTTAATATTCAGTGGAAGTAACTTAATATACAGGAACCCCCATGTTAAGTAATGCCCCTGACTTGCGGTTTGAAGGTATACCTTATTGGAGAATTGAGGCCTAAGCCATCTTATCTAGTAGTATTATTATTCGATGTCAGTGACACTCACAGGGGGGGACAACTGATAACTTTGTCACGAGCCCAGGCCTCAGGGAGGCCCATTTGCTTGGCTTAAATATAATTATTAGTCAGTCAATCTTGGTATATATTACTACCTAGCTAAAAAATGTAACAATTAACATTTATGACCAGTTTTATGAACAGTAACATCATTGCTATTTATAAATGTTTTTGGTCCGTGGTTTGTGTCCTAAATGTTAAATTTTGTCCCGGACCCTGAGAATCCAATCGGCATCCCTGGTCGATGTATTGAAGACCCTGTGATGTGGAGGGTCTCGACTTATTCCGGTGCTTTCCTCTGTATCACAAATGGAGGAATTAAATATTAAAAGCTCATGCTTTATTATTCAGTTGTACACATTTGAGTGAATTTATAGCGCAACATACTTTGACATTTGTTGTTTCAGGGACACATTTAGGAATAAATATTTTCCTAGGGTTATCATAGCAATATAGCAAAGAAAATGATGACCTCAGACAAAAATCAAGCTGGTGACGATATATTCTTGGATGAATTAATAGGAGAATATCACAGCGTATCACAACAGTGGAGGGGCTGCAATATTGCGAAACCCCAATGTTCTACTATTATTGCACATAACATCCACGTTTTCGGAAATTACATCAAAAAATGCATTTACCCGAATCTTATGTAGTACCTTTAAATGTATGGGAATAAGCGCGCGCTTGAAAGGAGTCACATTTCCCACCTATCAAAGTGCTTCGATGGATCTGACCCCACCCATCTCATATACCGCATCTTGCGCGGAGCAGGCTGGGAAAGATAAAGCATCTGGATTTGATTTAATTCAAACGCGCTGTTTTGCAGGTCGGTTGTACTGTAGCCTGCAAGCAATCATAGTGAAAAAGACAGCTAATATATTTGTAGTGAGTCTGCAGTTATTAATATTATATGCCGTTAACATGCGTTGTGCCGTTCTGGTGTTCATGCTGAAAGCATTTGGTAACAAGGACCTTACCTGCACGCGGATGCTCAAAGAAGAAGACATCGGATCGTTACGGAGGCGATACTGAACAGAAAGAAGAATGTAGTAGCGTAATATTATTTTGAATAGGCATTTGTGACTGTCTGTTTGTTTGGATAGCTCGCTGCCAACTGACGTAAATAGACAGAGGTTTTTCTTTATCTGTTTTACTAGAAGTGAATCAATGATGGATGAAGGTTCACAGATACTTGAGTCCGAGGATGCTGTCATTATTGTGGAGAACGAAGCAGAACCAGTTCAGGAGGAGATCACCAATGTGCGGGCAGCCACCTTGAATTATCTGGACACCTGTCCGGTGTGCCAATTGAACTTTCACAGTCGAGAACCCAAACTTTTGCCATGTCTGCACTCTTTCTGTAAGAAGTGCTTGCCATCACCTTCGAGGAATTTGGCTATGCCTGACACCAACTCGCAGGTTGACAGCGCAACGAAACCACGTGAGCGGCCCTTGTTTACAAACAATAGATACTCGAGGCAGTGGAGAGTAAAACATCTGTGCAAGTGCAAATCCACTGAAGAATCAAAGCACTATAAAATCCCTGCTGATCATTTAGATTTATCTTGAATCATTCTGGGTTTTAAGACATTGCACAGGTCAGAAAATTAGTGGGTGGGTTTGGATATGGAAGACTGGGTGGTGGGGTTTATCTCTCATCTCTGAGACGACTGTTATTGTGCTCTTTTGGAGAGTCAAACAATGTGTGCAACTTCATTCACTAAATTTATGCATATTGTCTGTTTGTCTACTTTATCAAATACAGTGAATGTGATCCGATGTCCCGTGTGCAGACAGGAGTGCATGGAGGTGGACGTAATGGAGAACTTCTTTGTGAGGGACTCAGTGGAAGCTCCCAGTAGCACTGTCGAGAGGCCTATCCAGGTGGGGTTTGCCACAACTGAGACATAATTTTTTTTTGTGGCGTGAACCTGAGCAAAGCTTGGACTAATGCTTAATCTTGAAGACATTTATCAAGCCATTTCACTAAAGTCTGTGCAATCTTATTCACTTTAGTACCTGTTAGTTACACAGAGGGAAATTGAGGCTAATTCGTTCTCCAGTAAATCAGTGTCACTAGCACAGGCACACAATTTTGCCTTTGGCTGATTTCAGGCTCTAAATTCTAATTTGCTTTCAAGCTGATATTCTCTCAGTCCTGAGGCATAATACGTTTGAGTTAACATTCAGCTAAACTTCAGCTGAAAGTAATAAGACTTGTCTCTTTCCCGTCCAAAGCTGTGCATGAGCTGTGATGACAATACTGAGGCCACCGGGTTCTGTGTAGACTGTGTGGAGTTTATGTGTGGCACCTGCGTGGAGGCTCACCAGAGGGTAAAGTTCACCAAAGACCACACCATCAGACAGAAGGAAGACATGCCTCAAGGTGCCGTACCGCTTCCTATCCCTTTGAAACATGCTGAAATATTCTTCAAGGCAATACCAGCACTCACCAAAAACTGTACTTCACGGTTAATGATTCCTCCTGTACATATACATTTGACATTTTCAGTCATTTATCAGACTCTTATTCAGTGGGACTTACAGTTAGTGCATACTATACATTTAAAATGCCTAGATGAAACAACCCCCGAACTTGGTAGTGGTAAGTACACTGTACTAAATTAGTTAGTTATCAGTAGAAGGCCTCACTGGAAGAAAGACAATACAATAAATAACAAACATTTCAAGTGTTAGTTCACGGCGGCAGCGGAGGGGGTTATTATGGAGTTGTTTTAGGTACTCTTTGAAAAGGTAGGGTTTCACACGTTTCCTGAAAATGAACAAAGACAGGCTGGCCCAGCCTCAAGGGCAAGCTGGTTTTACCGTAGGTTTGCAAGGACAGGGAAGAGTTTAGCCTGGACAGATTGGAGCTGCCTTCCCGTAGGGGCAGGATGGCCATGAGCCCCGAAGTGGCAGAACAATGAGCCCTGGTCGGTATGTAGGATTTGAACATTGCCTGAAGGTAGTCAGGAGAAACTACCCTTGCTGCTCTATAGGCAAGCACAGTAGCCTTGTAGCGGATGTGAGCTTCAACTAGAAACAAGTGGAGTTGGAGGAGGGTGACATGAGAGAAATTGAGAAGGCACTGCACATTGGGTGCAAACGGCCTGAGAGAAAAAGCTTATCAATATGCTGAAAAGATTTCGAGACTGAGTTCTGTCTTAAATTGCTTTCTATTTGTTTTTCCCAGAGGCTGTTGGTATTTTCACTCAGAGGCCAGTATTCTGCGACATCCACAAACAGGAGCCACTGAAGCTGTTTTGTGAGACCTGTGATCTGCCCACCTGCCGAGATTGCCAGCTACTTAAGCACAAGGACCACAAGTACTGTACACTCTCTGAATCCCTATTTATTAAAAAAAGATATAGAAATGTGCATTTAATTTGCCTACTAATTAAAGATCGGTGGATCTTGTTTCATTGATAGTAATGTGAGCTGTAGTGTATGTGAGTTGACTTGAATGATTTTGTAACAGGAACTAACTCTGGTATGTAACTTAGCTACCAGTTTCTGGAGGACGCTTATAAGAATCATAAACATCACATGGAGGATATGACTCGTCAGCTTCAGGAGAAAAAGAAGATAATTGAAGATGTGTCAAATTCCATAAACAATGGGTACAAAATGCACCTGGTTTTGCATCTGCACAGCTCTATAATCACTGTTTTTGTTCAAAATATAAAAAAATATATATATATATATCTATATATATATATATATATATATATATATATATATATATATATATATATATATATATATATATATATATATAATATAATTAAATCTGAACCGTGTGCTAACATTGTTCCTCCAAATGCATATTCTGTTCACTAATTTTAGTGTTTACATGTCTATCATCTTTCCTGTTTTGCAGTCTCCTTCAAGTGGATGAGAACCGCATTTCAGTTCACAATGACATCAAGAAGTCAATATGCAGTTTGATACTAGAGATCAACAGAAAAGGAAAGATACTTGTCAATCAGCTTGAGGTACAAAATGATCCCATCAAGTCTTGAACATTATCATTTTTCAGTTGATTGTCACAGTTTTCCTTAGGAAGGTTGAATTTAGGTTTTGTCATAATGCTTTGTATTCATTATGAGTGCCAAGATCAGGAGGAAGAAGCTCTGTCTGCAAATATTTTGATTGGCATGTGCCCTGTAGTCATGGAAAGAGTTTACCCTGAAGGAAGTGTTGAAATGGCTCTGATTCTGACTTCATTTTTTCCCCTCTCCTCGGAAGGGCCTGACAAAGGATCATGAAAGCGGCCTGAAGAAGCAGAAGGAGGATATTGGCTATCTGTCCAGACATCTGGACCATGTGATCAACTTCACAAAATGGGCGACAGCTAGGAGCGGTGGAACAGCTCTCCTTTACTGTAAACGTTTGGTAGGGTCATCTCCAATGTTGTACCTCAGCCCTTATCCACTGGCTTCTAGGTTTTCTATCCTTAAAGCCAGACTGGAGCCCATGTCTTAACATTGATCAAATTCAGAACATATGCTTTGTGCTTTTTCAGAGTTTTTCCGAATTATTAATAACGTCCCTTCTGTTGCAGATCCTGTTTCAGATTGGAAATCTCCTGCGGGCTAAATGCAATACATCGTTTATACCACAGAGCACTGTGCGTTTCCAGTGTCGATCTGGTTTTTGGGCCTCAAACTTCGATCTGGGTAAAAAAAAGCCCAATAATAGTGGCAACACCGAAAATGTTATATTTCTCATTTTCTAATTCCAACAGAATATTTCATATTCACAATATTTTATATTTAAAAAATTGTTGGACATGTAGAAGTTACTTTTTCTAGTGACTATAAATGAGTAGTTTTGTGTATGGTGTAAGTAGTACTGGTAATATGGTAATAATTGCAGTAATACTGGATGTGTTCAGCATGACATGTTTGTTCTTGGAATTAAAGATACCAGGTCTGCGTGTTAGCTCTTTTATTCTACTTGTTATGCTGAAGCTGTCTCTCTCTCTTCCTGTTTCCTCAGGCTCTTTAGTGGTGGAGAACGTCCCAGGCCACCAGCTGGGCGGCTTTCAGGGCATCCCTCATCAACTCCCCCATCCTGTGCAGGGCCCCCCAGGCTCCCCCAGCAGCCAGCCCCCAGGGCACTCCCAGCCCCGCCTGGCCCCCCACAACCACAACACCCTGGCCCAGCTCCAGATGCAGGTGGAGAAACTAGCCCAGCAACCCCACTGGCAGCCTCAGCCCCAGCCCCAACCCTGGGCCTGGTACCAGAGTATGCGGCTCCAGAGACCCCCTACAGGGCCTCTCCAGGGTAGCTCTCCCTCCCAGACTCTTCCCTCCATACATCAGCAGGGCAGAAGGTTCATGGCCCCGCCTGCCAACCACCTCAGTCCCACCAGCACCCTGCCAAGCCCTGGATATCCGCCCCAGGTGAGTGTGTGTGAGTGTGTGTGCGTGTGTGCGTGTGTGTGTGTGTGCGTGTGTGCGTGTGTGTGTATATGTGTGCACATTTGTGTCGGTTTGGTTGACAGTGATTCTTAACATGCGCAGACAGTGGATGACGTTGTCCCAAATGGACGAGACAGCCTTCACATCTTGGGCAATTTATGCCTTGACTTGTCAAGATCAGTTTGAATCATAAGCTACCATGTGAATAAAAAACGTGGATTTGAAAAAGGGCTAAATCTCCAATTGCAGCTGCTCACATGTGATCCAGAACAGACCCAATGCCTCCAGAGATGATGATAGATATGTCTGGTCTATGTGTTTAGTCTGGAGCGAACGCTGTTTTATTCTACCTCTAACATACAGGGAAATCAAGAGGACAATCTACTGGCATGTCGTTTTTGAGAGCAGTTGCGTCATGGCTGATGTGAATAAGCTGTCGAGATGGCGCCTTGAAGCACTAGTCTTTATATAACAAAGCTAGTTTGTAGAACCTCATCTTTCTAATGGCTCATCACCGACATACTCTAGTGGTTGTTGTGGAATAGTTTTATTCAGGACAGTTTCAAGTCTCGTTATATCCGGAATACATTTGCGCAAAAACACCTTTCACATCTTTGGTTATAACACTTTCTCCTGAAATTACAAATGTCTATGTTTCCATGTTTATGTTGTTTTCTTCCCCAAAGGTAACTGTAGATCAATGTCTCAGTGAAACACTTCACAAGTGCCTCTTGCACCTGTGGGCTTGGACCTAGACCAAACAAAGAGGGCTGCGTCAAAACAAAGTGCTTGAGCAAAGCATTCTGGAACATTCACAAGGGCCCGGTTTATGGTCCGTCTTCTGTCCTGCTCTGTCTTGTGAAACCCACTGGCTCCTATCTCCAACTCAGCCAATCACAGGCTTCTATCCTAGACATAACCAATCACAGACTGACAGCATACTATTTCATCTGTCTGTCACCAACCCAGACTCATATGAAGAGACATGACATTGATTGCTGATGGCATTTCTCTGTCTGCCTCTGTTTCCAACTGTTGGTCTGTCTCTTACAGGCTGTCCAATCACTGAGAGGTCTGGTGAGCAGCTCCAGCTACTCACTCAAACACATGGACGTATTCAACCCAACGCCTCACTTCTCCCACAATGCACCACTACCTAGCAACGGCAGCTTTGACTCTCCTCACTTGAGGGAGCAGCAGGTACATGCAGTTGCGCTAAAATGTAGCTATATTTCTGATTCCAGATTTTGATGTTAAGGGTCAGATTGTTCACAATTAATGCTATTCAAATATTTAGATGGAGTCTGCATATCAGAACAAGCATCCTGGAGGTCCTATCCAAATAATAAGACCAAACTTCCCTCAGACCCTACCAGCGTCCCTCCCATATAGAACTGGTATGTATAGGTGCTGTGAAGTATTGTCTTTATATGAACAAACAAGAAAATACCTGTCCTGTGTAAGACACAAGAGAAATGCAAGCTCTCTTTCTTTAGCACAAGGACAACAGCATGCAGGACTAACTGCTATATCCTGTGAGGAGAAACCCGGGTAACATGAGGCTTTTTCATTCTTCAGTTAATCTATGTAAACATGCTATTTTGTTAAGAAAAAAACCATCTCCAATCTCCATCTGCCTTTCTGTTTATTTTCTGTTTTTCCTCACCTCTCCCTTCTTTCTGATTGGCTGATTGAAGGACTGTTTCCTGGAAACCCCCAGAGACGCAGAAGCAGACGAATGGAGCCGGGGGATCAGCTGCCAAGAGGAGACGGAGGTCATCACCTGGACCCATCATTGTCATTAAAGACGAGCCAGAGGATGACATCAGCTGTGTAAGAGACAGATGGAGTGACTTGATATAGATGCATTTTCATAACTGATGTGAGTGTCTGTGTGAGTGTCGGTGTCTGTGTGAGTGTCAGTGTGAGTGTCGGTGTCAATGTGAGTGTCAGTGTGAGTGTCGGTGTCTGTGTGAGTGTGAGTGTCAGTGTGAGTGTCGGTGTCA
>JACXGJ010002131.1:0-70333 GCA_016801105.1 Esox niger | reverse complement strand
GGGGCAGCGCCGGGCGCAGGCTGCCGCTCCCGGGCAGCGCGGGGCGCAGGCTGCCGCTCCTGGGCAGCCAGGAGTTCCCGCCGCGCTTCCATACCCTGAAGGCCATTTGCAGGGCGTCATGCGTGCACCCGTCTAGCACCCCCCAAAAGAAATCTTGGGCCTGCTTTTGGCTATTCGTCTTGCTTGGTCCTTATGGTGGATTATTCTGTCATGAAGCTGTTGAAGGACAGGCGCAAAGATGGAAGTGGTGGTAGTATGACATACTACAGGTGTGGATTGTTGCCTCTAATTGGGGAGATCAAACTAAAATAGAGGTGCCTAGAGGCACCTTCTTTTGTCCTGTCTTGACTATGGCCCCAGCCCAGTGTAGAGATGGCTAGGGGCATAGCCAGGACATGACAAGCAAGGTAAACAGAAACTAGTTTTTTACCGGTGAGATCTGTTGTAGTTATAGGTATTGCATAACTAACAATGGCAGCAAGAAAACAGATTGTGAACAAATATTTAAATTTTCTTCTAAAAATCATATTAATATGCATCGCCATTTTGTTAGGGTGGCAGTATGCACGTTTGCTATGAATTCTGTAACTTGTGGAATAAATTTGTGGCAAATTTGGAACTGATAATATGATAATCATATCCGACAAATTCTTAAAATCTGTAATGTATACCATATACCTTCAGAACAATGCTCAGAATGTCAAAACAAAACAAATGCATTTTTGTAAATTAGAGTCCTCAGATGTTTTAATCATGACATTTTGATGAAAAATGTATTCAGTACCCCTTAATCCTGAGATTTTCCAGAATGGGCTTACATCACTATTTGAGACAGCAGAGCCTCCCTGGTGCACCTTTGTCATACAAGCAGCTGCATGCTTATACAGCCAACAATGACTTGAACCTCAACACATTTTCTATATTTGCCATTATTCCCCTTTAAGATAACAAAGAAACATTTCCACACTATGAGTAATCCTTGGCTGACTTAAGCAATGCATATAGAAAGAGGAACATATTATTGGTAGGGCAATGATCTCCCCCCAAAAACAGTTTAATTTAGAATGTGTGTGCGTGTGCACATGTTCAAGTATAAGTGTGTAGCCTGGAGATCTGTCTGAGCTGGCTTAGTAAATTGGAGGGAATGAAAAGGGACTAGGGACGAGGAGAGGCATGAGACTAAGAATTTAGTTTTGAGGATACGTTCTTTTTTTTCAGGGCGGGGGGCAGGGAGAAAGGTTAGAGATAGTTAGGTTGGAGACGGTTAGTCTTGCTAAGAGATAAAGCTTGTGAACTGTTGTAAATTGTGGAAATTATATTTTTCACAGTTTTAACTGTGTCCGGGGCAAACTAGCAACAAGATTAGATACCGACTCCATATACCAGCAATTGTTTTTGTTAATTGGGGTTAATTGTTATTATTAATATATTACGAGCGCTGTTGTAAATGAAAGGCATTTTATAAAAAACAAGTTGTGGGCGTTAGTTATTGATTCTTTGTCAAGCTGATTAGTTAGTTTGAATAGTACTTAGTTAGTACTAATTAGTAGTACTACTTACCACACTTAGTCTTTTTGGGTTGGAGTCTAATAGCATGGCACATCTTGACCTGGCAATATCTGCCCACTCTTTTTTGCAAAAGCGATCCAAAACTGATTGCGAGGACATCTCCTGTACACAGATCACCCCACAGTTGTTCAACTGGATTCAGGCCTGGGCTCTGGCTGGGCCATTCCAAAACATTAATCTTATTCTGGTGAAGCCATGCTTTTGTGGATTTGGATGTGTGCTTTTGGTCGTTGTCGTGCTGAAAGGTAAATTTAATCTTCAGCTTTCCAACGGACGCCTGAATGTTTTGTGCCAAAATTGTCTAGTATTTGGAACTGTTCATAATTCCTTCCACCCTGACTAAGGCCAGCTGAAGAAAATCAGCCTCAAAGCATGATGCTGCCTCCACCATGCTTCACTGTGGTTATCTTGTTTTTGTGCCAAACATACCTTTTGGAATTATGACCAAAGTGTACAACCTTAGTTTCATCAGACCATAACACATTTTCCTGCGTTCTTTTGGGAGACTTGATGTTTGTTCTCGCAAACTTCAGCCTGGCTTGGATGTTTTTCTTGGTAATAAAAGGCTTCTGTCTTGCCACCCTACCCCAAAGCCCATTCATATGAAGAATACGGCACATTTTTGTCATATTTAGCACACAGCCAGTACTTGCCAGAAATTCCTGCAGCTCCTTTAATGTTGCAGTAATCCTCTTCTTGGAAGCCTCTCTGATCAGTTTTCTTCTTGTCTTTTCATCAATTTCAGAGGGATGTCCAGTTCTTGGTACTGTCTCTGTTGTGCCATATTTTCTCACCTTGATGACTGTCTTGACTGTGTTCCATGGTATATCTATTGGTTTGGAAATTATTTTGTACCATTCTCCTGACTAAAATCATTCAACAATGAAATCCCTCTTATGGCTTTTGCTCTGTGATGCAACTAATTAATCAGAGTCACTTCAAATGATAGCAGGGGTGTAATGCCTTCCATTTAACATGAATTTGAATGTGATTGTTTAATTCTGAACACATCCACCTCCCCAGTTATAAGACGGTGTGCACAATTAAGCAACTAGTTTGCTTTAAGGTTTTTATTTTTCATTTTTTCCCCCTGAAAGGTTTCAGTTTGTTTTTCAATTGAATTATTCATGTTATAGGTCACATTAAAAGTGGAAAAAGTTCTGACATGATTTATCTTTGTCTCATTCATTTTAACTGGGGTTTGTAGATTTTTATATCAACTATATATATTGTGTGGTTGGGTGCTCGTTTAAAGTAAAGGGTATTGAGCTAGGGAAAGCGGAAAACTCTGGGGTTGTTTTAATTATCTAGACACCAGAATAACCGTTCTTATTCCTTACCAACAAAAATCACCCTGGTTAGGCGAAAAGGGGTGTTACAAGTGTATATGTGTGTTTATGTTTGATCAACTAGCTTTTATCTTATAAAATAAGGAATCAGGAATAAGAAGTGAAAATCCACCTGTCCCCTGCAATGCATGTGTAGGGAAACAACACGTTACTATGAAAGAGATGACTCCTCTAGCGAAACCTTTGGTGACATTCAAAAATGTTGGACCTCTTTACAGCCTTTTCATCCAGACTGTGCCCTAACAAACATCCTGCAGCTCTGTTTTGAAACAATGGTTTCAGGACCTGAAACATGAGACACGTTTTTTTTAATCTTGGAGACAGTAGGCAAAATAAATAAACTACATTTGGATAATTCATACCACATGTTAGGAGAGATGTGTATTGTTTTAAAAAATGTGTGCAGGAGTTTTAAATGTAATGAAGCATATGGCATATTTACCAAATAAAACCTTCAGTATAAGTTCTGAGCAAAGATTCTCAATCAAAGCAAAATCAATAAAACACAGACTAACTACTAACTCTATCATGATGTCTCATCAAACTTTGTTTGTGGGAAGCTCCCAAGCCATTGTCTGGTTTAAGGAAGAGTGAGAAATAGAAAAAGAAATGTTTTTGTGTACCAGCCTAAATTGGTAAAATTAAGGAAGTTTTTAGTTCCCTAGTTAATTCAGTGGTTTGTAGAAATCTCAGATTTCATGCCCTCTTTAGCAATTTGCTGTAACAGAGTCAATTCTCCTGGATTTACAGAGACTGATATTTGCTGCTCCCTGAAGACCACTGTAAAAACGGAGGCTGGCCAGACTGAAAGGCAGGAAGCAATTCCTTCTACGACCATCTAATACAGTTTGTAATGGTTTTGAAATATCATTTTAAGTAAACTTGCAGTCATTTTTTATTACAATGCATTCAAGAAGTAGTAAAATGCTTACAACAAACTTAGCTTACAGTATAATTCACATGTTCCGCTGCTTGGTTGGTCTTGGCTTGTTACCGTGTGAGACCACAATTTTCTAACCTGTAGTAAAACTTGTTACCATTTATGATGACATGTACTGCTAGCCTGGCTAGCTAATTGGCAGTCAGATACTTTTTCCAAATAGTGTCTTTTACTCAGAAAAATTTGGTTAATATTAAAGTCGCAATTTATTTAGTAATTTCCTTATAGTTACCAGAAGAGAATATGAAGTTTGTTCACCACCCTTGCCAAAGTCAAAGACAGAGCATTTGCAGTTCATGCTTGGTCTAGCATGGCATTGCTTCATGAGCTGTGTCAGTCAGGTACAATGGCACAGCTTTAATGAATAGCCTTTTACAGATCCAAGATATAACCAAGTGAATATTGGTGACATAGACACACCCATTATCATTAGTGTGGATTTAAAGACAATAGTCTTACACTGAACAACATTTTAAATGCAAAACTTTAGTTTTTGCCCCCATTCATCATAAGCTGAACTTTCAGATCTAAGAATATCTCTTGCCTTTTTTGTGGCCAGCCTAAGGCACCCCTGCTCAATACTCATGCTGTCTGATCAGCATCTTGATATGCCACACCTGTGAGGTGGATGGATTATCTTGGCAAGGGATTGGTGCTCACTAACACAGATTTAGACAGATGTGTCAAGAATGTTTGAGAGAAATAGGCCTTTTGTGTACACAGAGAAAGTTTTAGATGTTTGAGTTCAGCTCATGGCAAAAACAAAAGTGTTGCAATATATTTAATAGTGTATATTCTCCTACAACTACAAACCTGAACATATAAATTCACAAAACAAATACCCCAAAGACAGCCAGTCCCCTTCTTATTTGCCATTAGATATTTATGCAATCACTCATGCCCTCACTACATTCTTCTACTTTGCCTTGTATTGATAGGGTAGAGCACACCATTATAACAGTGGAAGAAGACATTGAAGATGATGTGTCATTAGATGACAGTTAGTTACATTTAAGAAAATGAGGAAGTAAGATCAGAATAAGACAGCTTGGATGACAAAATCCCTCATTTTTATGTGAGTTAGGTGTGTAAAAACAGGAAAAGAAACCAGGGGTTAGCGTAGCTCTGCTGGCGCGCAGTTATAAGGGATGAATGTTGCTCAGGCTGGACTCAATCCATTGTTTAATTTGAGACAGACTTTGTCTTTAACCACTACGCTATTTAAACAGCAGGTGTGGGTGCCCATGATACGTGTTTAGAGATGTGGTGTTTGTTTAGTTCTTGCACTGTCAAACCAATTATCAAGCCAATTATGTTTGTCGTTCGCTAAGTAAATCAAAATCGAGATCATTATGTTCGTCGTTGGTGCAGTTCGTCCATCGTAATATAACCATAAACAGTTATGTCAGTTGGCAGTGTAGTTCATCCATCACAATATAACCAGAAACAGTAACTTTTGGCGTACTATAATGTAGCTACTGAAGCATGTAGCCAGCAAAGTTTGAGTCTAGCTATACAGTACCTATAATGAAAACAATGACTCCAGTCACTCAATGGCTGATTTGATTCATTAGAAAACAATGAGTTGATTTGCCTAATACTACACTATGTAAATCAAGAGCATATCCTTGTCAATGCAGTTCATCCATCGCAATATAAACATAAACAGTTTTAATTCAGGCTTACTATAATGTAGCCATTGAAGCTTGTAGCCAGCGTAGTTGTAGTTTATCCTAAACAAATCCTAGTGCCTAATTTGATTGGTTCGTGGCGAGTATCAAACACTGGCCACCTATGTGTCCACGTCGCTAATAACTATGCTATCTTACAATGGGTGGTGAGACAGTCAGCCACTCACTCAGTGAAAGACATTCCCCTTCTTAGCCAGCATCACTTTCACGGTCAAAAATTACATTTCGTATCCTAAATTAAGTAATTGCTTCCCTAATTAAAATGTTTGTATATACATTCTGCTATCAGCCTTAATGAGGAATCATAATTCTTCCTGATATATTTCCTTTTTTCCCCAGAACTGACAGTGCCTTAGCAAAGGAAATGCAATTGCTTCCACTGTCTGTGCTTTATCATCCCAATTTTTCAAAAGACACAGGATTGGATATGAAATATGCAAAATAGCTCAAAAGTTTCAGCTCCTGTGTACTGATAACACTGTTAAACAGCATGTGTCTGTGTCAATTGCATATCAAAGTTTCTAAGGTTAATTGGGCTCAACAAGGTCAGCTGGTGGAACCGAGAGTCCAAACGAAACATGTTCAAGCTGCGTTTAGCAGTTATGCTGCACACAACTAGAATACACTACCAGAATATCTTAGAAGTGCCCCAAACATATACATTTTTAATCCAGGTTAAAATACTATGACTGTGTACTTAAACTTAACCACGCTGCCTTACAGCTTTTATAGTTTCCTTTGTTTTTATACTGTTTTTTATTCTATTTCTATTTTCTCATACTATATTTAATAATTATGATGTTTTTTTATATTTTCATTTGAGTATTTGTTTTTATGCAATTTTTTATTATTTGTTTCCTTTGTAAAGCACATTGAATTGCTTCTCTATAAATTGTGCTAGATAAATAAATGTGCTTCCTATTTGTCAACTGCACCGAACAACACAACGTCATCCTGCACAATTACATTTTTGTGACATGGCACCCGACAACTACATAGTAAGCATTAAGAAGAAGTATATATAAGCAAAAGATATAGCCAGAAAAAAAAGGATAACAATATAAAGCAACACAACTTACTACATAACTTACTACAACTATGTAGTGAGAATTTAAGAAGAAAAATGTATACACATCAAAAATATAGCAAGAAGATAAAGCAATAATAGACATAACAATGTACATAGCAACAGTTTAAAAATAGTTCTGTAAACTACCAACAATATTGGTAGTAGTAATGAATATTATAGATGTAAAGTATGGCAGTAATATACACTAGGATAGGGAGTATGAACAGTGATGTAGAAGTATTAAGTATTATAGATACATGAGTGTAATGTGCGTATGAATGGTACATGAAAAGGAATATTCTAATGCCAATTAAAAGTCCCTGAAAGGACATCAGAGCATCTGGAATGTTTGTGTGTGATCAGCATGATCATGGATCAGTATTGCTAGTTGAGGAGCCTTATAGTCTGAGGGGAAAAGGTTTTTGAGTCTGGAAGTGCGTGCCCGATGCTCCGGTAGCGTCTAAGATAGTGTGAAAAGACCATAGCTTGGGTGGCTGTGTTCTTTGATGTTCCGTGCTTTCCTCAGGCATGTATGGTAGATGTCTTGCACGGAGGGGAGATGGCAGCGGATGATGCATTCCAAAGACTTTCAGTTAGGCTTTCAGTTAGGCTTCTGACCTCACCACAGTACTGAAACGGCCCTGATTAAAGTTTTAAATGATATATGGCTGAATACTGATTCAGATATATTACGGCTTAAGTTCTACTAGATCTCAGTGCAGCTGTTTACACTGTAGATCATAGAACACTTATAAATAGGCTGGAAAATTGGGTAGGACTTTCCAGGACAGTCCTTGATTGGTTCAGATCTTATCAAGATGGCCGGAGTTACTTTGTCACCATTGGGAATCATGAATATGATAGGGTGACATGCGGAGTTCCACAGGGATCAGTTCTCGGACTGCTTCTGTTCAATCTCAATATGCTACCTCTGGCCCAAAGTCTACAGAACAACATTACCAACAACTGCCACAGCTATGCCCGATGATACTCAAATATATACGGCTCTCGAACCATATGTCATAACCATATGACAACAGCTCAATTGACTCTGTGTCACTGTATAGAGCACATAAATACCCGGAAGAACCAGAATTGTCTACAATTAAGTAAATTGAGATTATTGTGTTTGGCAACAAAAATAAAAAACAAGTATTAATACAGAGCTGGAAGCTCGGGCCCTTGAAACCAAGGATCATCCCCATAATCTTGGTGTTTTGACAGACTCAGACCTCACATTGAACAGTCATATCAAATCGGTCACCAAAACAGCATTCTATCATCTACAAAATATATCCAGAATCAAAAGCCTGGTGTCCCAAAAAGACCAAGAGAAGCTAATCTATGCTTTTATCTCTAATAGGGTTGACTACTGTAATGGCCTCTTAACTGAACTCCCCAAAAATACTGTAAAACAGCTGCAGCTCATTCAGAATGCAGCTGCTAGAATGTTAACCAGGACCAAGAGGACAGAACACATTTGCATCAGGCTTTGCATTAGCTTCCGGGCAGTTACAGAATATACTTTAAAGTGATGCTTCTAGTTTATAAATCTCTGAATGGTTTAGGACCCAAATACATTTCTGATATGTTTGAAGAATATAAACCGAGCAGGGCTCTTAGATCCATGAACTCAGGTCAGCTATTAGAACCTAGAGTCCAATCTAAACATGGAGACGCTGCATTTAGTGTTTATGCTGTACACAACTGGAATAAACTAACAGAAGATCTTAGACGTTCACCAAACGTGTCAATTTTTTTATCCAGGCTAAAAACACTTCTCTTTTCACATGTCTAGGACTGAGCTCTTAAACTTAACCACATTGCGAGCTTTATAGCTTTATATGTTTTTATAACAGCACAGTTTAGTCTTACAGCTTTTATAGCTTCCTGTTTTCATATTCTATTTCTATTTTCTTTTTCTATGTTTTATTATTATGCTCTATTTGTGTATTTCTCTTCTTGATTTATTTTGTAATTCAATGTATATTTTGCTATCTTTTACCAATTGTAATGCAAGTTCTGATGCTATCAGAGGAATAACCTCTGTGTAAATATAATAATCTGCTGATGACAGATCTGACTGTTTTGATTTTTTTTGCATTATTTCTATTTTCATTGTTAAGCACATTGAATTGCTTCTATGTTTGAATTGTGCTATATAAATATACTTGCTTGCTGCTTTACCACCCTCTGGAGGGACTTGCAGCCTGCAGCCGTGCAGCTGCCATACCAAGCAATAATGCAGTCTGAGGATACTTTTAATGGTGCACCTGTAGAAGATAGCTTGTGTTTTTACAGACATACCACATTTCTTGAGACTATAACCTGAACTTGGTGAAATTTCTCAGATTCCAGTAGCTAGTGGACAAGCTACAGCATTCTTTGAAGTAGCTTGTATGTAATGCCAAATTCTCTGAAACGCCTTTGGAGACTGCTTATGGTAGAGAAATGAACATTCAATTCCTGTAGTCAGCATGCCAGTTGCACGCTCCCTCAAAACTTGCGACATCTGTGGCATTGTGTTGTGTGATGGAACTGCACGTTTTCGAGTGGCCTTTAATTGTGGCCAGCCAAAGGCCCACCTGTGCAATACTCATTCTGTCTGATCAGCATTTTGATATGCCACACCTGTGAGGTGGATGGATTATCTCAGCAAAGGAGAAGTGCTCACTAACACAGATTTAGACAGATTTGCAAACAATATTTGAAAGAAATAAGCCTTTTGTGTACATATAGAAAGTCTTAGATCTTTGAGTTCAGCTGATAATAAATGGAATCAAAAACAAAAGTGTTCTGTTAATAATTTTGTTCAGTGTCTGATATTTCATAGTTCGGATGTAGCATACAATGTAGAAACTGTCTCAAAGCATCTGAGCACACAGCAAACTCTTAATAATACAAGAAACCAGGCAAGTCTAATTCAGCTGGCCCGCAATAGAAAGGGTTGACCGTGGCTGCCCTCTTGAGATTCGATCCCAGGTCAGCCACGTGAAATGTTGTGTCGTTAACCACTACATCACAGAGCTGAATTTGTCAGCTGTTAGTATAGCCTCTTGACATTATATCATTTAGTCATGCATTAACATCACGTCAAGTCTGAATATTATTTTAGACACCATTAACCATTGTGTTAAACTGAGTAATGTTTCTTATTAAGTTCAGTATCTATGAACTGTCATACTTTTGCCACTGGCCGTTTTAAAAGCTTATTAGCCAATAATATATTGCTAGACGCCATTAAGCATTGTGTTAAACTTAGTAACTTATGAGTTTCTTATTAAGTTTACCTCCACCACGAATACCATCAATTAACTTAATGGCTTTTGCCACTCTGTGATAATGAACATTTTAGTGTTGCCAGCATAATATCCTGCTGCTAAAATAACCATAATAAAGCCTTCTTTGGCCATCACTATAGTAAACAGCTTCATTTTAGACTTTCTGTAACTACTGAAGATTGTAGCCAGCAAAGTTTTTGTCTATCCTGAACAAATTCTCTTTTGCCACTTGCCATTTTAACAGTGAATGACATTAATACAGTATGTATCAATATAGGTGACGATAACTGACTTTTTTGAAAATACAAGAGAAACATGTAGGCAGCGAGGTCTTTGTCTATTCTTAACAAATCTTAATATCCACCAGAACTGTTTAACTGTAAGCTTCCTATTACATAGCTACATAATGTGAAAGTCAGCAACGTTTTTTGTCTGTCCTGAGACCACGTTGGAGATCATTTGTTTTGACTGTTACCGGAGTCGAATGCAGGACCTGTTGTTCTGTAGCCCGTGTCAATAACCACTACCACTATTTTACTGGGCGGGCAGTCAGTCAGTAAGTGACATTCGGTCATTTCGGCCGGCACCGGTTGCACGGTCCGGCAAATATACAAATGGCAAGTAGGTAGTACTGACAATAAATAAAACCAGCATTAAATATATTACTGGCCATAACAGTGATGTGCAGTTTGTGAACAATTCGTTATTATTTGCATACATCAACCGTGCAGCTTTCCAACAAAAAAGAAATCAAATCATGTTAAAGCTCAAACTAGACCTATTGTTTGTTTATTTATCTGTTATGTTAACAGGCAAGCTGATTGAAAACCAATTCTTATTTATAATGGTGACCTGGCCATTGGCATAACGACTGCAAAACAACTCTTAGTTACACATGAAAAAATAAATACAAATAAACAAAGACAGTAAATAACAAAAAGTATATGTGCAATGGGAAAAGACAGAGTAGGAATTGTAGCATATGAGATTGTAGCGTACTTTTTTAAAGATAGATAACATATGAATTGAAACCACCATAAATATAAAATGACATTGTAAAAAATTGCTAATTATATGAGATAACTTAAGTAAGAGTGGGTCAGGTGCTTAGCAGTAACAGTGATCTGTTATCTGCTCAGACACTTTGAGTTTTAATGAGTAAGGGCTAATGAGTGTCAAGTTTGAGTGTAAGATAAATATTCAAGGTAACATATTTACTTCTAAAATACTACAACACTTTAGCTGTTATTTCCTGCTCTGCCATTCGCCCTCCCCCTCTTCACTCTGTGGGTTGTAAAAATAATCTACAATAGACTGAATGCTGTTAGCTAGCTAACTTTGCAATAGAAGCACAATGATTTGAAGGATTCATTTTTTAAAGTGATCTTACACTGATTAACCAAGACATTGTGACTACTCAGAGGCAAAGCAAATAACGTTGATAATCTCCTAACATGGGCGGCACATGTCAAGGTGTGGTTAGATTGGATGGAGACAGAAAAATCTGTCAACATGTTGGATTCAGGAGAAATGGGATAAATTGTTTTGGCCAGATGACTGGAGCAGAGCCTCTCCGAAATGAAAAACCATGTGGGGTTATCCTGGTCAGCAGTGGTCAATACCTTCTAACAGTGGTCCGAGTAGGGACCATCCACAAACTGATGACAGAGTGCTGGGCACCAAAGTCTCATTGATGCAAGAGGGAAATTAAGGCTATCTAATCCTGTGTAGTCCGAACCAAAAGAAAGCCTACTGTGGCACAACACACAGAATATTTGAATGATGGTTAAGGGAGGAATGTTTCACAACAGACAGTGCATCGCACCCTTCTGAGTATGGGGTTGCATAGCCGCAGATCTGGCATCAGGATGCACTGTTGCATAGACAAGCCATTGGAAGGAGTCTGTCACCTGGGCAATGTTCTGCTGTGTTCCAGGCATTCATCTTAATGTCAATTTGAAACTTGCCACCTATTTAAACATTGTTGCAGACCAGGAACATCCCTTCAATATAGTGTTAAAAAATATTTGGTCTTTGGTATATGATTGTAAAATATATTTTGCCGGACCGCATACGCGGAGCCGGCCAAGAAGAAGGAATCTCTCTTACTGAGTGTGTACCCCTTGTTAAATAGCGTAGAGGTTAGTCCCACATTTGTACCTCCTCACAGGCCTAGCAAAGTACGCATTATGAATTATTCTGTATAGACAAAAACTTCGCTGGCTAAAACCTTCTGTATCTACGCTATAGTATCCTGAAATAAAACAGTTTATGCTTATATTGTGAATGTTTCTGGTGGAATTTCGAGTTACGCTTCCATGCAGGTGTTTTGGGTCAGGGTAGACAAACACATTTGCTGGCTACAAGACACGGTAGTTTTGTTAAAGTAAGCCATGACTAAAACTGTATACGGTTATATTGTGACTGTTTCTGGCATTGAAAGATTCACCTTCAGTCTTGCTAGCAATTGCTCAATTCTTGTTTTTCCTAGGAAGTTAGTAGATAATAGTAAGCATATTACTGGCTAATAAGCTAAGAAACATTAGTCAGTTTAAAACAATTCTCAATGGTGTCTAGCGACTGCTGAAATGTGTAATGCCATGGCGCTATGTTTGAAAACAAGTAAAAATATATTGAAAGACATTTTATTCCTGGGCAGCAATAAAGCAACATTATACAATATTGCAACTGAACAATGTTTGGCAAATTCCACGATTCTCAGTAGATGAAAAATGTAGTAATGGTCACCTTTATTGATAATTATTATATCAATGTCATTCAGGAATGAAAGAAAAACATATGTTCTTATGACATGAAAGGAAATAGCTTTGGCAGACTTGCTAGCAATTGCTCAATTCTTATGAGTATTCCAGTAAGTTAGTTGATACCGGTAAAGCCTATTGCTGGCGAATACGCTATAGTAAGCCTTATCTATTTAATAAGCTATTAAAATAGCCAGTGGCAAAAGCCATTCAGTTCAGAGACGCTAGGGTGGAGGTACACTTAATGTACGTCAGTTTAACACAATGCTCAATGGTGTCTAGCAACTGCTGAAATGTATAATGCCATGGCGTAGTGGTAAATGACAGTGCCTCTCACGTGGAAAACCTAAGATCGAATCTATTGAAAGCAACAACATTATAAAAAGAAATGTGTGGACCACAATAAACATTTACATTTATACAGTATTGCGACTATTTCTGGTAGATTCCACGATTCTCTCATATTTTCACTTGATGAAAAAGTGAGTTATTGTCACCTTTATTAATAGTTATTGTATCAATGTCATTCAAGAATGAAAGAAAATAGTACATTGTTGTGTCATAAAAGAAAAAAATATGTTCTTATGCCATTAAATGAATTAGCTTTGGCAGACTCGCTAGCAATATTATTATTATTATGAATAATATTGCTTGCCTATTACTGGCTAATACACTGTTAAAATGACCAGTGGCAAAAGCCATACAGTTCATAGACTATTTGTGGTGGAGGTAAACTTAGTAAGAAACGTTAGTCAGTTTAACTGTATCAATATCATTCACTAATGGCCGATTAGCTGTTTTCATTCACTAATGGCCGATTAGCTGTAAAAACAGCCAGTGGGAAAAGAGGATGTACAGAATGTTTTATCAAGACAGGGAATATTACAGTTTCTGTCTGGAAGTATTAGCGATCTGAAAATATCTCGGCTATATACACTGCTCAAAATCAACAAGCGATTCAGGGCTGGATACAAACTCACCCAAAATCAAAGAAAACTATTGAAATCACAGGCTATACCAACTTGCTTCAATTTCATCAAGGCAACTCACAATGTGACTTAGTTGTGTGTACAACCCCCACGTGCCTGTATGCACTCCCACAAACATCTGAGCATGCTCCTGATGAGATGGTGGATGGTGTCCTGGGGGATCTCCTCCCAAATCTGGATCAGGGCATCAATGAGCTCCTGGACAGTGGGTGCCGCTACTTGGCAGTGTTTGATGCACCATTACATAACTTCCCAGAGGTTCTCAATTCGATTAATGGGAACATGAGGGCCAATCAACGGCATCAATAATTTTGTCATTCAGGAAATGCCTACACACTCTGGCCACATGAGGCCAGGCATTGTCCTGCACCAGGAGGAACCCAGGGCCCACCACACTAGTGTAAGGTCTGACGATGAGTCTGAGGATTTCATCCCCGTACCTGACATGGTACCAGTGGCTAGCACGTGGAGGTCTGTGTGACCCTCCAAGGATATGCCCCCTCAAACCTTCACAGACCGACCACCAGACTAGTAATTGGACAAATGCTGGATGTTGCAGGCAGCATACCATACACCATGGGGTCTCCAGACTTTTTCACATCTATCACATGTGCTCAGTGTGACCCTGTTGTCATATGTGAAGTGAATTAGGCGCTAATGGTGGACCTGCCAATTCTGGTGTTCTATCATTAATGCCAATTGAGCTGCACAGTGCTGGGCAGTGAGCAGAGGTCCCACTAGAGGATGTTGGGCCCTTATGCCACCCTCATGGACTCTGTTTCTGAGAAACATGCACACCAGTAGCTCACTGGAGGTAATTTTCTAGGGCTCTGGCTGTGCTCTTCCTGTTCCTCCTCGCACAAAGGAGCAGGTACCGGTCCTGCTGTTGGGTTGATGACCTTCTACGGCCCTGTCCATCTCTCCTCAAGTAAAAGCACATCTCCTGGTATTTCCTTCATGCTCTTGATTCCAGCTTCCTGCCACCGAAGACCTCGGGTGAAATCGATGTCTGCACAGGGCGCTCTGGATCATCAGAGTGCCGTCACACCCGAGCCACAAACTGTTTGCCCTCCTTCCATCAGGCAAGCGGTACAGGTCTCTTCAGTCCCGCACCTGCTTGCTCAGGGACAGTTTCCTCACCTCCACTGTAACCCTGCTAAACTCGGTGACCCAGAGAACTCTGTGACCCATCACTTACCACACCCCCATCTCTCAGGTCCTTGTTGCACTACTCCCTTGTACTAGTCTGACACTGCCTTGCAAGCCTGATTATGAACTTTTATTAGTTGTTGCAGGTATTTGTCTACCTCAGGAACCTCACGACTTCTATCCCTGCATTTCAGTGGCACATGCACCTTGTACATTCAATTAGCCTATTTTCCCATGTAGAATTGCTATTGTGCTTGCATTTTTATTTTGTTATACATGCATGTCTACCACAGGGACCTTAGTGCTGCTATCTCTGCATCCCAATTGCTCATGCTACCCTACTATATTAGTTTTTTTGCCCCATTCACACATAATGAATGCCATTTAGAATCTGCCATTTGTACCCTGTAAACTTTCTGCCCTCCTTTATTTGTCCAAATTGCACATTTAGTATTGCCACATGCACTGCATTTGCCTTCATTGCACATCTGCACATTCCATTTGTAATATACAGGGGGACAACTAGTATTTGATAAACTGCTGATTTTGCTGGTTTTCCTACTTACAAAGCATGTAGACGTCTGTAATTTTTGAAAATCACATTGTATGATTTTTAAATAATTAATTTATATTTTATTGCATGACATAAGTATTTGATACATCAGAAAAGCATAACTTAATATTTGGTACAGAAACCTTTGCAATTACAGAGATCATACATTTCCTGTAGTTCTTGACCAGGTTTGCACACACTGCAGCAGGGATTTTGGCCCACTCCTCCATACAGACATTCTCCAGATCCTTCAGGTTTCGGGGCTGTCGCTGGGCAATACGGACTTTCAGCTCCCTTCAAAGATTTTCTATTGGGTTCAGGTCTGGAGACTGGCAAGGCCACTCCAGGACCTTGAGGTGCTTCATAAGGAGCCACACCTTAGTTGCCCTGGCTGTGTGTTTCGGGTCGTTGTCATGCTGGAAGACCCAGCCACGACCCACCTTCAATGTTCTTACTGAGGAAAGGAGGGTGTTGGCCACGATCTCGCGATACATGGCCCCATCCATCCTCCCCTCAATACAGTGCAGTCGTCCAGTCCCCTTTGCAGAAAAGCATCCCCAAAGAATGATGTTTCCACCTCCATGCTTCACCGTTGGAATGGTGTTCTTGGGGTTATACTCATCCTTCTTTTTCCTCCAAACACGTCGATTGGAGTTTAGACCAAAAAGCTATATTTTTGTCTCATCAGACCACATGCCCTTTTCTCATTCCTCCTCTGGATCATCCAGATGGTCATTGGCAAACTTCAGACGGGCCTGGACATGGGCTGGCTTGAGCAGGGGGATCTTGTGTGCGCTGCAGGATTTTAATCCATGACGGCGTAGTGTGTTACTAATGGTTTTCTTTGAGACTGTGGTCCCAGCTCTATTCAGGTCATTGACCTGGTCCTGCCATGTAGTTCTGTGCTGAACCCTCACCTTCCTCATGATCATTGATGCCCCACGAGGTGAGATCTTGCATGGAGCCCCAGATCGAGGGAGATTGACCGTCATTTTGAACTTCTTCCATTTTCTAATAATTGCGCCAAAAGTTGTTGCCTTCTCACCAAGCTGCTTGCCTATTGTCCTGTAGCCCATCCCAGCCTTGTGCAGGTCTACAATTCTATCCCTGATGTCTTTACACAGCTCTCTGGTCTTGGCCATTGTGGAGAGGTTGGAGTCTGTTTGATTGAGTTTGTGGACAGGTGTATTTTATACAGGTAACGAGTTCAAACAGTTGCAGTTAATACAGGTAATGAGTTGAGAACAGGAGGGCTTCTTAAAGAAAAACAGGTTTGTGAGAGCCGGAATTCTTGCTGGTTGGTAGGTGATCAAATGCTTATGTCATGCAATAAAATGCAAATTAATTATTTAAAAATCATACAATGTGATTTTCTGGATTTTTGTTTTAGATTCCATCTCTCACAGTTGCTAGTAAAGATTACAGACCTCTACATGCTTTGTAAGATGGAAAACCTGCAAAATCAGCAGTGTATCAAATACTTGTTCTCCCACCTGTACATTTATTGTTGCCGTCTATTTGCACTTCTGGTTAGATGCTAACTGCATTTTGTTGTACTGAACTTGTACTTTTGAATGACGATAATCTAATCTAAAATAGATTAAACTGATCTTATTTTGGCAATGTTTCTAAATTGGTAAAAAGAATTACTGCACCAGTTGTTTTGTGTTGTATTCAAATTGTCTGAATCAAAGAAAACTGTTTGGCCAAAAACTGTACAAATGTCTGGCCAAAGGCAAAATATATATTGCTAGTGATCCTAGAACCAACCAAACTTCATCCGAAATAGATGGGGGGCCAACAATTAAAATGTCGATTTTAACGGAAGAAAATTGTGGAACATCCAGTGTGTAATGTCTTCCAGGCAATTATGCTGAATACCCAACTTGCTCAAGTCTTTTGGATTAACCGACAAATACAACTGTGTATCATCTGCATAACAATGAAAAGAAATGCCATGCTGCCAAATTATACTTCCTAATGGAAGTATATACAAAGAAATCATGATTGGCCTCAGGATGGAACCCTGCGAAACACCACATATGACAGAAACAGAGGAAGACATTGTTAATGGACACTATAAATTCTCTACTTGACAGGTACGACTTGAACCAATCTAGTACATTCCCTGAGATCTCAAAACAATTTTGAAATCCGTCAATAAAATGTTGTGATCTGTAGTGTCGAAAGCAGGACAAATATCCAGTAACAACAAGATTGATCATTCTCAAGAGTCAGCATTCAACAAGTCATTTGTAAACTTAACAACAGCAGTTTCTGACGGAAGCTAGACAGGAATTTCTTGAAAATAAAATTGTGTTCCACCACCTGTAAATTTGCTTTGCAATGTATTTTTCAAATTTTTTATAAGAAGGGCTGACTTACAATAGTCAGGGACACATCCTGTATGGAGAGAACTGTTTATAATGAAGATTAGTTCAGGGCCTACTGTTCCAATAAGTTCTTTAAGCAGTCTGGTATAATGCCTAGAGGGCAAAAGGAGGTTATGGAATCAATTAAAAACATTATTACATGTGTTTTTCTGGATTTTTTTGTTGTTATTGTGTCTCTCGCTGTTCAAATAAACCTACCATTAACATTTTAAACCGCTAATTTCTTTGTCAGTAGGCAAACGTACAAAATCAGCAGGGGACAATAGGCTTTTTTCCCCTCACTGTAGCTGTTGTAAACTATGATGGTGCGGCTGCACAGTGCTCTTTCTAGTGCTTTTTATGTTTGTAATGATCTTTTAGATTGATGGTAAACATGAGCAAAAACTGAGTTGGGGAGGTGCAACTGACTCACTTTTTTTGAATATATTTTTTAAAAATAATATTGGAATCGACCAATTAATCAGTTTCAAATACTGGCGGAAACATGTCTCTACTGTTTCCTATGCCCTCCTAATGCAGTCACTGCTACTAAATCTAATCTCAAAACCAGGATTTTGAAATTTACAGGCACAACACATTCACTTCAATGAATGTTCTTATATGTTACTATTTGTGTAAGTTTAGGATGTTTTAGGGATGTGTGAAATAAATGTCAAACTGTATTTAATAAATGAACAGATAGAAGAATATTTTCCATTCAAATGACACATTTTTGACTATTCAAGATTTTTTGTACGTCTTGTTTAGTAGAGTTTATGAGAGGATGATTACGAAAATACTGTCAAAACACGAGGAGTGTGGACATCGACCTGTAGTCATTTTTGTCAAAAAGAATAGATAGACAAAGTGCAACATTTCCTGTTGCAATGCTCTCTGTATCCTGTTTTCCACAGTCAGTGGTCATGCATGTCATCCCCTTGTGAGAGGCTCTGTGGGTATACTCTCGTGACCGAACAGTGTGAGGATGCCTCTGAGACTCTTGAAGTCTGTGAGAAGTTTGATGTCTGTAATTATAAACTCAGATATATTAGTAAAATCCATATGTAGTCCTGAATAGAATTTTCAATTATGTCTTCTGCAGACTAGATTTAAAAAATATATTTTGTTTCAAGACTAGCATGACTATGAACAACATATGGCTGTCCCTACTCTGGACAAGATAACAGTCCTGAAATCTTAGGTTTGAAAACACATAACAAGCGATATGAGACTATTCATCCATGCGGAATCTTTCCAGATCCTTCAGTCCTTTGTTGTTACTTGTAGACTATTCTATTCAGCGCAATACACAGGTCTGTGTTTTATTTTAAGAGTGAAATCATGCCACATTTATATGGAGTTGTCAAGATTGGCCAGCACAGCAGTAATGAGACACAGGCACAGAGCTCGAGTTTTATTATTTTTATTATTTCATGTTCCTTTTCTTTTCTTTTGCATATAGGCAGGCAGCCCCCAAACAAGATAGACAAAAAATCTAACAAAAGGTTGGCAAATTAATGGCCAAAACCAACTGAGGCAAAAATACCAAGAACTAAATTAAGGATACTAAACAGGAAAGAACCCAAAACTACGACAGGCAGGCAGAAGTGACGATAGGAAGGGTGAGGCTAAAACTCAGGTGGGCAGGACAAAGAATAACGAGCAGGCAGGACAAATAGCAGGATGACAGAAACACGGACTGAGAAGGAAAGACAAAACTTAAAAAGGAAACATGGTTGACATGGAGCAGGTACAGACAATCCGTATTTCATTCGTTAGGCCAATTGCCATACTGACAAGAACACTCAAACAATGCTTCCACGCAGACTGAACACAGGACCTGATAGTCCTAGAGTGGGTCTAACAAGGAGCAGGTCAAAACAATGAATACCTATGACAATGGAACCAAACAGAAATTAAACCACTAGAGCCGAAAACCAACACAGACATACAGAAAACCTGGACCGGACTATGGGAACATGGATCATAAGGAAGGACTGAAGACAAGACCAAACTCTAAAAAGAGCCCATGACCACAATGTCTACTGAGGGAAACATGAACCGATATGGCAGACAAAAGGAAAACCTGAACAGAAAGACGGGAGAGATGAGACCTCACAGGAGTAAAATAATCAAGTGTATTAATCTATAAATGGATTACTCTTAACTATGTTAAGAGTAATCTAGTCCCAATGTTGCATTATCAGTTTATTTTCATTTGGACTTCTACTTTAAAGGTGAAAAAGAATTTCCCCTGTTTTAGCTAATAATTATTGTGGCTAGTATCACACAGGTTAATTTCAAGTGCAGTCTGGCCTATTTAAAGATGCTGCTTGCCCATATATGGGAAATCTAGGACTTGTTGACAGAAATGTAATTTAAACCTAAAACCTCCATAACATGTTGATGCAATCAGAAGTGACTTTCAACAAGAGTGAAGAGTTGGTTCTCTCTGCAGAGGCCCTTAAAGAGTACACCTCAGGGTAGAGTTGTTCACAGGTTCTATAAATTATATCTGACCCAATTTGTTCATGACAAATTCCTAGCTGACAGTGACAGGAACCAGTTTTAAAGACTTAAAAAAAGATATATTCGATTTGGTCTGAAGTGGCATGAACCAGACTCGGAACATGTCGGAGATTGGTATAGGACTTGAATGTATCCTTAAGTTTAAAAATACTGCTTGATTGATGCACAATTGCTTTGTCTGTTGCCAATTATTCGGGTGCATTTTATGTTGTTTAAAAAATAAACCTTTGTCGTGTAAACTGTATTTTTTTTAATGTATTCTGTATTCTTTATATTTATATGTAAAATATCCTGAGGACTTCAGAAATGTGTTTTTGGTCTATAACATGATTTATTCTTATCCAGTGCCAAATCTGACTGCTTGCAGGTCAAAAACTGCTAATTGTAAATGCAATTGTGTACCGTCCTGCAGCACAACATGTGCATGCATCATGCCAAAGGGAAGCCCGTTGTCATGGTATTTTTTCTGGCTTTATTGCTCAAATATATAGATATACAATGTTGCTTTCATACATAACAACACGCTCTATACATTATTAGAATTGTAAAAACATGTTATAAATACAGTTCCTTAAAAAGCATAATGAATATGATGAATATAATGTATTATGCTTATATGAAGCAATGCTTATGCCAATATTTATAAAGCACAGGTTTATTTAACAATAACAAACAGCTGTTTGTTACTATGCAGGTTTGTTTGTTCATTTGGTTAAGTACATGTACAAGCAAGCTGTCTATATAATTTACCAGCACTAATGTTACTACCACTACTACTACTACTACTACTGTATTTCAGAGTCATAAATTCTTAAAGTACATTTCCATATCTATTTCTATTTTACTACAGTAGTATATACAAAACACCAATACAATGTGTTCTATGTATATTCTACATTGTTAAATAAGTACTAATATCACTATGGCCCTGAGAACTAAGAGGGTTAAAGCCATAGTGTAGAGTATGTAGCTGTGAAGTAAGAGGGGGCTGTGAAGTAAGAGGTGTCAATGTGACTGCTTGCAGAGACGCTTGAGCCAGCAGAGATATGCATCTTTTGAACATGACTGCATTCAGACATCTTAAGTTGTGAAGTGCTCAGTCACACCCTGTGGTTGCCCAAAACCAAAGCGGCCATGACTGCAAGGCACATGGTGAAAGATACACTAAACACAGCAGCAACTGTGTTCCTTATCTATGTATCTCCACAACTTGCAAACAAGCAACACAATGATGGTGGTCTATTTTATCATTGTGAAAGCGTGTCTCTTAACAAATGAAAGTATTTATCGGTTTTTGCAAAGAAAAAAGCTGAATCCAAGCCTGTCCCAAGGTAGGTAGGGGAAGATTGGGACAATACAATTTAGACTTCTAAAGTGCCACTATTTTTTTTCAGGCTGCATATGAAATAAAGGGTCATAAATACAAAACGTGTAATCAGACTCCTTATTTCTTTATGTTTTTTAAAATGTATGAAAACAACAATGGTTGTTCTGGATTCTAATACAACCTAACTTTAGAAAAAATCTGTCAGTGCACTGCACCATACACTAGAGGCCATAGAAATAACAGGGAACGTTTTTGTTCATTAAATTGATGGTCAGTTTCCTAATACTATAATTAAGATTAACCTGCCAAAAAGTATATAAAAAAATAGGTAGGTTACTTAAAAAAATTGAGTATATTATATTACGCTGGTGCCCAGTATTCCTGTGCCACATGTGCAGACATTGCATATTTATAAGAAAAGATGTACTCCGGGACATTTGGATGTTCCTGTTGCCTACTTTCCTGGATAGGTTTCCACAGCTAAACTGATTGTTTGATGAGTTAACATTCACTGATGTGCTTATCTATGCATCTCAACTGTGCTTATCTATGCATCTCACTTCAAATTCAGTGTTATAATTACGGTATATTTCCTTGCAAAAGTGTTCAGACCCTTGACCCTTCCTATGATTTTACTGAATTACTAATGGTAAAACTTAAAATGTAGTGTTTTTATATTTGATTTTATAACACTAATAATTAAATTCCTTATTATATGCTGACGGATACTCATACTATAGGTAGTTGGCTGCGAAATAATAGCAACATTGTAACTCCCTGATGCAGGAGTAATAGTTTAAATCCTATTTGCGTGGTAAGGGACACACGTGTGTGCCCCGTATGTGCACACGTGCACCATTTTTTGCAGGCATGTTCATAGAATTACATATAGAATTAGAGTATACATTATTTATGTATACTCCAATGACCACTGACAAGTGAAGTGTATAACACTGAAAATCTCCTTATCATGGCACCTGTCAGTAGGTGGGATATAATAGGGAGCAAGTGAACATTCTGTCCTCAAAGTTGGTGTGTTAGAAGCAGGAAAAATGGGCAAGCGTAAGTATCTGAGGGACTTTGACAAGGGCCAAATTGTGTAGGCTAGATGACTGGATCAGAGCATCTCCAAACTACAACCCTTGTGGGGTGTTCCCGGTCTGCAGTGGTCAGTACCTATCAAAAGTGGTCCAAGGAAGGGAAAGCAGTGAACAGGCGACAGTGTAATGTGCGACCAAAGTTCATTGATGCACGTGGGGAGTGAAGGTTGGCCCGTGTTGTCCGATCCAACAGACTAGAGATACTGTAACTCATATTACAGAAGTTAATGCTGGTACTGATAGAAAGGTGTCAGAACATACAGTGCATCTCAGTTTGTTGAATATGGGTCTGTGTAGCCACAGACCTGTCAGGGTACCCATGCTGACCCCTACAATGGGCACGTGAGAATCAGAACTGGACAACGGAGCAATGGAAGAAGTGGCCTGGTTTGATGAATCATGTTTTCTTTACCATCACGTGGCTGGCCAGATGTGTGTGCGTCGCTTACCTGGAGAACATATGTCACCAGGATGCACTATGTGAAGAAGGCAAGCTGGCAGATGCAGTGTCATGCTTTGGGTAATGTTCTGCTGGGAAACCTTTGTTCCTGCCATTCAGGTGGATGTTACTTTAACAAGTACCACCTACCTAAACACTGTTGCAGACCATGTGCACCTTTTCATGGCAACGCAATTCCCTTATGGCATTGGCTTATTTCTGCAGGATAGTGCTGGACAAACAGGTACGATCCATGGAGGCTCCACCTCACAACATACAGGACTTAAAGGATCTGCTACTAACGTCCTGGTGCCAGATACCACAGCACACCTTCAGAGGTCTAGTGGAGTAAATGGCATCAAAAGGGGAACCTAAACAATATTAGGCATGTGGTCATAATGTTATGGCTGACCAGTGTATATCTTCCTATTCCAAAAATGAAGAGGTACGCCTACCTGTTTAACAGACACAGTTATGCTGCCCATAGATGTCGGCATAGTCAAATCCTCAAATACTGTCTGATGTACTGATTAAAGACCTCTGTGCCGGGAAGGGCTTGGTGTGTTTGGTTAAAACCAGGATTCAAATTGATTAAGGATATCACATTCCCATTCTTAATGAAAATATGATTTGTCTTGCCTTGGGCAGCAGACTGTCCTGGGCTTACCCAGATTTTACATACAATATCCAACTGACAGGGTCTTTAACATGATTCCACAGAATGGGTGGTTGGAGAGGGATTTTAGAAAAAAAAATAAAAAGCAAGGCAAATAGGCTGTATTTCCTTCCCTATCCTTTCTCTCAAATGTTATTAATTCACATACATTTTTAAATGTATTTCCTCAGATAACAGCTGTTGAGTAAACATTTACGGAGTAATGACATTATAATTATCTATACAATAAAACATGATTATGGCTTGCCTATTCCGTGGGTGGTAGTCTTCTGGGGTGTGGCAACTCCAGAGACATAAACGCTTCTCTACTGAGGTTAGAAAGTTGGCATATAAACTGTTTCATCTCACATGATATGTAAACAACTTTTTGGGTGGCAGTCCTCTGCTAATAGTGAGTACTGGATTGTGGAAAAAAGCAAATGGATGGAAATGTTTTGCCATCTGGGTTGACACTATCATAGTCAATCTTAATTTAAGACTTCAGTTAGATAGCCTAAATATATAAAAGGAGACTATTTGGTCTCTCTAGCTTGAAAAGCTCAAGAGAGAGTTTTAGGTTTTATTAACACTTATACAAATACTGTAATATTCATTAATGGAGTTACAGTCAATAAATGTTTAAGGTCCAGTTTTGCAGACACAGATTTTAGGGCAAGGGTCGCATACTGTACGCAACTGTTCAGGTGATACAGTTTTAGGGTTATTTAACTAATTAATTAAGTAGTCTGTATTTAAAGGGCCATATACATTTTTTGTGTGTAGCACTAGCATAAATACAAGCATACATTAAAACTTTGGCACCGGTCCATCCATCAGTTTGAATTGATGCATAGGCTCCTCATACTCGCTTTTATAAAAGATTAAAGAAATCACTAGTAAAAGTCAGTGAACGTGATAAAACGATATATCTTGCGCATGTGCAAAACCGCTTGTCTACACAGTATTTCCTGGTGAGAAGTAGTCAGTGTGAAGATGACTATTACTAATCGGGACAATGTGCTAATTTCTCTTGCCCCTTAGTGCAACATAAGTGCCTATACAGCATTTTATATAATTTCTATGTAGGATAACCTTAAAGCTTTTAAGTGGGTATTATAGCTCCATTGGCTAAGAAGCATGAGCATTTTGAATAGAAACCTATGTGTCTCTTATTTAAAACCATCTTAAATATGCACATTTAAAAAGGTTATCGTTACAAAAGTTTACATACTTCAAAAAATCTGAATGTAAGCAACTCCAAGTTAGGCCCTAACATACCAGTGTTAATTTGAAGTTGTTTGCTTGAAGGTTGTAGGAGGAGATACATTCTGAATATCTGTTTGCATCCTCATTCAAGTGTACGTACATTTCATGTCAATTAAATGCTGTTATAGTTAAGAAAAATTATATCAAACCATGTTGATATATTTTATAGTTCAGGCTAAGACTGTGAGAAACCTATAGCTTTGCTGTGCCTTTGGCTGAATGAGTAAGGCTGTGAAACAGTGAGCCCCTGTACATGTTGTAAATATTTAGTGGTTTTATGTTTGTTATGAGATTAGATTAAATCAGAGTTAATATTTGTTTTATGATTGTCAATCAAATAGAACATCAGCATTTCTAACATAGCTAACAATGCCAGCAAGCTAAAGCTAACTGTTAAGCTCACAAGTGTTAGGTGCTATACAGTTACTCTTTTCTAGAATGCAGACATGCAGCTCAATGGGAAGATATTTGATGCTGTTTTGGGGAAACTATATTCAAATCAAGGACTCTTTTTTTTGGAAAATGCAGGGAGGACATGAACATGACTCCCCAGTCCCCTCTCTCTTCACAGCACTTAAAGTGTGCAGAATGCCACTGACTGCTACAGAGGATTGCCTTGCTTGAAATCTGATTGTTTGCATTAGAAAGGGACAGAGAACTTTATGTTACACATCCACATTCTCCTGTCAGTATCACTTAACAACCAGAACCCATGCTGGTGGCAGCACTCCGAAACCACCATAAAGAAAAAATGATCAACCAGCAGTTGACACCTCCACCCCATCACACAAACCTGTGTATCAAGAACTATGTATTGTTAGTGCTGCAGGAGATAAATATGTATGTCCTTATTTTATCCTTTCCCATACCTGTTATAATTAGAAAAAGAACCAATAAAGTAGCACACACACTAATCATGACTTGATACCAATTTCACATCAACAACAATGTACCATGAAATCTGTCATAAAGCACATGAAACTTGCTCTCCAAAGTGTTAGATCCCTATCAAAAAAGTCATTTTTATTTTTTATTAATACCTATGAACTCAAAAATGGCTAAGCAAAAACAGCGGCCCAGCAATTATGTAGTCATCCGCCCCAAATTATAATGTAACAGATTGTTGTTGCTGACAGGAAAGGTGTGGAATATCTGCCTTATTTAGTGACATTGATCAATGCAAGCAGGTGTCATTTGGAAATGTTTCATTGCTTGAATCAACTGTACTGAAAAGCACCTCTTGTGCTATTCTGCTATTAAACATTTACAGGCTACCAAAACACTGCACTGTTTATGGAGGCTATCTCATTGTCACCAATCTCATGTGACAACTGCCTTTCAACTTATGTTTAGGACATTCTAGACACCGTCAGTTCTAACATGTTGAATGTTATTGATGCAATTGCACCTGCTTAGGTTAAAACTATTGCTGGCAAGCAAAAAGCACCTTGGAAAATGCTACATCTATAAAAACCCAAAAGAGATTGCCAAAGAAAAACGTAATGTTGACAATGAAAATCTATTATTATTAGTCATAAGACATGCTATTAAAAACTCCACAATAATAAAAACAGTTCCACCGGTACATTCACATTTGGCAAGCAGGACACAGTTTAATTCAATTGATGATACAACACTTATGTAAACTGTAAAGCATCTTAAGCTTCTCCGGCTGCAGCTTAAATGCTCTGCCTACAAAGGTTTTAAAAGAGGTTTTTAGCTGCTTGGCGATAGATCTACTGCAAATAGTTAAAACCTCCCTCTTATCAATCAATTCTCCAAAAGCCTCTATCAAATATAGCCTTAATAGGTAAAATTATGAAAACAATGTTTTCAATCAAATTGAAAATGTCTTGTATTCCAATGGTTTCCTTGATTTTGGACCCATCACAGCACAGAGAACCTTTATTTAAAGTTTGAAACAACATTTTTCTAAACATGGATTCTGGTAAAATGCCAATCCTAGTCTTATTTGACCTTAGTGTAGCATTTGACACTGTTTGCCACACAATACTAATAGATAGACTGGTGAACTGTCTTTGTTTTAGTCACATGGTCCTAAATGAGTTCAAGTCTACTTACAAGACAGGAATTTCTTTGTCTCCATAACAACTACGTATCAGAAAAAGCGCTTATGACATGTGGGGTTCCGCAAGGCTCTACCCTGAGGCCCCTTTTGTTCAACATCTATATGCTACCGTTTGCCCAAATCATGCTAAGTAACAACATTGCTTATTAAAATTAAATGCAAATTACACAAATTCATATATCTCATCTAGTGCCTAAGCTCATAGACTCACTCTGCCAGTGCTTTGAAGAAATCAATGCCTGTGCCAGAAAATTCTTCAACAAAATAAAGATATAACTGAAATAATTTTCTTTGGTATCAAAGACAACCAACTAACAGTCATTAATAAACTTGACAAACTTTTCCGGGAGACTATCCCGGGATAAATATGGATTCTTATCTTAATTTCAATAACCAGGTCAAATGAATAACATAACCAGCCTATTATAACCTTAAAAGCAGATCTAGAATTAGAGGGTTCATGTCCAGACAAGATTAATGTATCCAAGCTTGCATCTCCAGTAGGTTGGACTACTGTAATGGCCAATTTTCAGGACTCTCCAAAAAAGAGACCTCAGAAAATTGAAGCTCATTCAGAACGTTGCTGCTCGAGTTCTTACAAAAACTAAGAACGATGTAAACACATTACATACATTTTTAAGTCTCTGCACTGGTTCCCTGCATCTCATAGAATAGATTTTAAGATACTGCTACTTGTCTATAAATCACTGAATGGTTCAGGGCCATGATCAGAACCCGGGGTCTGGTCTCTGCCACTGTCAGAGGCATTATCAGCCACTCCTCAGACAGTGCAAGACAGCGACTCCTGTTGCCTGGACCCTTCACGTTATGGCCACCTATAGAGCTATTCCATCTTGGTGCTGACAGTACCTGTAGTCCAGCTCCTCACAGGGGCATTGGGGGAGGGCATCTGCTTTGCTGTGCAGCCATCCCCCTGCCACAACAATGTCATCCAGGGTATCCATTTTATAAAGAGGAACTAGAGGGACCAGTGAGCAACAGAGGGGCAGGCAAAGCAGGGGACGTTGTTGTTGTCTCAAGTAATGGTGGTGTTGACGGCGCTGGTGGCAGAGAGGGTGGTGTAGTGACAGATGGAGACAACTTGGCTAGGGCATGTCTCACTGACTTCCCCGAACGGACCTTGAGAGCCAGGGTCTCCGTGCCAAGGATGATTACAGTACATTCCTAGCTCCCCAGTGAGTCAATGAGTTAGCAGGTCCAGCCTCAATGATGCAGGGATCTTGGATATGGCCAACCAAAACTGGGTTGCCGCTGCGTTCACTACCTTCATGCTCTCAGCAGCTTCCCCTGATTTTGCAGGTTGTGTGCATCCACACTGGTGGCTGGTGAACGTTGTCCCTGATAAAGACCTAGTAGCATCCCGGGTTGCACAATGGAAATGGTGGACCATATGTCTGCAACAGCCTGGCAGGAAGGAGGGGAAGTAGAGGCCTTGGGCATGATCTGATCTGCCATGGCAGTCTCCCCGTGGTCCTATACGCATTTAGTTTTCTGGCTGAGGAGGTGTTGTGGCACAGGGGTGGGGCAGTCACAGGCTATGTATCCCGCTTCCCAGCATTGTAAGCATCTCATGGTGGACATGGTGGAGATGGTGACAAGCAGGCCTGTCAGACAACACCTCTTTTGACGTCTGATTCCTCATCAATGATGTAGGTTAGATGCTCTGGGGGTTTCGGTGGGTGGCTTATCACCAATGGTTGTGAAGCGCAGCAAATCTTACTTCAAATGGTTCAATCATTCAAGTTTATTTATAAATGTCAGCTTGTGTTTAATGGGAGCTTGACAATGCTCATGATAGTGAGACAATAATACACAAAGACAAAAGGAGCAGAGGGAACATATATACTGAGGGGAATGATTGAATGATGATCAGGTGTGCTAGACGAGACCACAGGTGCAATGAGTTAATGAGATGGGCGATGGTGTCAGAAGGCCAGTGACATCGAACGCTGGAGCCCGCCTCCTGCTGGGGGAGGATGGGCAGTAGATGGCGTAGTCGTCACAGTACCCCCCCCGATGCGCGGCTCCAGCCGTGCGACGACACCGACCTCGGGGTCGACCTGGTGGGCGCGGAGCAGGAGGATCCGGGCGACGGCGATGGAAGTTGCGGAGAAGGGCGGGAGCTAACACATCCCACACTGGGACCCAGCTCTGCTCCTCCGGGCCGTACCCCTCCCACTCCACGAGGTACTGGAGGCCCCCAGGCTGGCGCCTCAAGTCAATGATGCTGCGGACGGAGTACGCCGGGGCCCCCTCGATGTCAAGAGGAGGGTGAGGGACCTCCCGCACCTCACACCCCTGGAGGGGACCAGCCACCATCGGCCTGAGGAGAGACACATAAAACGAGGGGTTAATACGGTAGTCAGGAGGGAGACGCAACCGATATGTTACCTTGTTGACTCTCCTCAGGACTTTGAAGGGCCCCACAAACCGAGGGCTCAACTTCCGGCAGGGCAGGCGGAGGGGCAGGTCCTTGGTGGAGAGCCTGACATGTTCGCCTGGGCGATACACCGGGGCTTCTTCGCGGTGGCGATCCGCATAGGTTTTCTGGCGGCGGAAAGCGAGCCTGAGGCGAGCCTGCACAGCCTCCCATGTGCCCGCTCCCCGCCGGAACCAATCGTCCACCGCAGGGGTACCGGTCTGGCTCGGGGTCCTGGGAGCCAGGATCGGCTGATAACCCAGAACGCACTGAAATGGGGAAATCCCAGTGGAAGAGTGGTGACGGGAGTTCAGGGCATACTCAACCCAAGGCAGGAACCGAAGGAGCCTGCCCACATCCTGATTAACACGCTCCACCTGCCTGTTGGACTGGGGGTGGTAGCCCCGGTCCGACACAATATCCTCGGGCATCCCATAGTGGCGGAAGACATGTGTAAACAGAGCCTCGGCGGTCTGCAGGGCCGTGGGGAGACCGGGCAGAGGCAAGAGACAACAGATCTTCGAAAACCGGTCCACAACGACCAGGATGGTGGTATGGCCCTGGGAAAGGGGGAGATCGGTTAGAAAATCCACAGACAGGTGGGTCCATTGCCGTTGTGGAATGGGTAAGGTGTGCAACTTACCCATAGGCATGTGTCGGGTGCCTTACTCTGGGCACACACCGAGCAGGAAGAGACATACACCCTCACGTCCTTAGCCAAGGCGGGCCACCAGTACTTAACAGCCAGGGCCCACATGGTCTGCCCGATACCAGGATGACCGGAGGAGGGAGAGGTGTGGGCCCAGTAGATGAGCCGGCCGCGGACAGACGTCGGCACATATGTGCGGCCCTCAGGGCATGTGGGCGGAGAGGGCTCGTCACACTGCGCACGAACAATGTCCGCGTCCAACTCCCACACCACCGGTGCCACGATACATGATGCCGGCAGTATGGGAGCGTCATCCACTGGCCGCTCCTCCGTGTCATGCTGGCGAGACAGCACGTCTGCCCTGATGTTCTTACTTCCCGGCCTGTAAGTGAGAGTGAACACAAACCGGGAGAAGAACATTGCCCACCTGGCCTGGCGAGATGTCAGTCTCCTCGCTGCCCGCATGTACTCCAGGTTTCGGTGGTCAGTCCAAATGAGGAAAGGGTTCTCGGCCCCCTCTAACCAGTGCCTCCACGCCAACAGGGCTCTAACCACGGGCAAATGCTCACGATCACCAACATCGTAATTACGCTCCGCCGCACTGAGCTTCTGTGAGAAGTAAGCACAGGGACGGAGCATGTTCCGATGGGAGAGTAATCATCACAATAAAGCCCTTTTTCATCAGCAGTTGTTACAAAACACCCAAAACAAACATACAAACAAAACAAATAACAACAAAACAAACAAAACACCCAGGCTGAAAGTTCAAGGAGCAAGCAAGAACAGTGTTAAAGCACAGTGGCTAGAAAAAACTCCCTTAAAGGGGACGTAATGTAGGAAAAATCCTAGAGAGGAACAAGGCTCAGAGGGGTAACTGGTGCTCTTCTGGTTTGGCTGAGTGAAAATTTTAAGAGTGTCCAGAGTCTATAAAACCTAATCCAGGTTAGAAGCATGACCTGGTTCACAAACCTATGAACGTGAATCTACTCTAAAACAACAAATCACATTAAAAGAATCGATAGACCATATTTATCAACAATCACCAATACCAAATTACCAATAAATATAACCCCAAAACGCAATGTAGCACCTTTGCTACAATATGTATTGTGAATAGGCTTCCGGATGGTTGTTCAGTTCAACCATCAACACAATATACTAGCCAGATATCATTAGCCAGATAACATTAGTGCAAAAACAATAACAAAAGGTTAAAATGCCCACTGAGGTAAATAAAACGACGTAGTTATCGGATATTTGTTCGCATTGCAACACGGTCTGCCCATCCCTAAAAGTATACATAGTTAAACATTTAACTTTCATCGTCTTGGATTGAAAAGCATTTTTAATGAAGTATTTTAGTTCAGTACAATGCTTTATTTGTTCCTATAATGTTTGTCTATCAGTGGAAACATGCTGTGATCGCTAAGTAGACACATTTTATCTGCAATTGTGACAACCTCATTTTATCTGTCAAGGAATGATAAGAAGATAAAATGCAGATAACAATCCATTGTATTACTATATGAAAAGGCCTGAGGTGAACAGAGAATAAACACTGAAATACCCTTTAAGATACACAGTACATTTTATGTTTTGAGGCCTAGATCGTACCGAAGTTTAGAGCCACAAAAGGAGTCATTCACAGCCACCCTATAAGGAACCGAATCTAAAAGAGAATTTCCCAGTTCCTCTTTTACATACTGTTTGTTTGCGTGTGTGTGTTTGTGTGTGTGGGTGTGTGTGTGTGTGAGAGAGTGAGTGTGTGTGCATATATGTGTGCTTATATGATGATGATGGTGATGATGGTCATCTGTAATTGAGTAACAGTAGAATGTAAAACTCCATGTCTGATTCAGTTTAAATGTTATTTGGCCAGTTCCTGTAGTTTTGTACACTGTGAGAAACATATTTTCTGTATTGAGCCATTCATTCAAACACAGAAGTGAAAGTTCTTGTCTTTCCCAAAATTGGATAAACATAATGCTGCATGTTTTGGTTTCATCTTGTTTCTTGGCTGTCAAAGGCCTAGCAACCTGAAGGATTATGTAATTGGCCTGCTTGTTGATATACTGAGTAAAGGAAAGTTCAGGGTAACATCAATATTATACTTAAAGTAACTATACACAATTAACAGCATCAAGTCCAGTAGGCTAAGGGACACTCTTCTTTGTGAAATATCCACTAATATTCACATAACAGTAAATGAAAAAGTGATTGTAAGATTTTGGAAACCTTTTTTTAGGAGCATTTTTTATAAAACAGTGTATGTTTCATGTGTTAGAGAAAAAACAATTATACAAATACTAAAAGACAGTCAAGTTGTGTGCTCTTAAAATAGCCATGGTAAAAATAGCATGCTGGGCTGAAACGTACAGAGTTTATTAATACTTGCGGAAAATATTAAATGTCATCAGTTTTGTCCAGACAGCTGTGATTAACATGGGGGCCTTGAACAGGCGGTGTGGTTTCAGCAACCCAAGAGACGGTAAAAGGATGCAGGGGAATCAACACTTATAACACTAAATAGCCCAGCATACAGGCAAACTGAAAGGGTGTCTCAAGCAAAATCCAAATTGTAAAACCATTTTATGTGAATCTGTTTTACCAAATCCAGCATATCAAAGTGATTTTCTTAGTTTGGCTTTGAATTATGTTAATTTGTGCTAAAATAAGAAATATGGTATAGAATCATTAACAGACAACCTCAGTCCTTGAGCTAGATATATCATCATTTGACCATGACATCCTTGGAGAAAATTCTACTTCAGTGTTTTTAGTTTTGTATTATATAGAGTTCAACAACCAAGCGAATATAAGCTTGACTTTATCAGACTGATGCACTCTTACTTTGTGCAAACATACACAAGTCTGTCAGTGGTGGCTTGCCTTGTTTTATCATGCTCTGTGAAAACAGAGGTTGCGTGTCAGTGAGAAAAAAGAACTGAGAGAGATAGGGCTGGTTTACCCAACTACTACCTAATACTGGACAGAAACTCACTTGTATTGGGTCCTGGAAACCAAATTAATGTTCAAATATGTTTTTCTAGTTCTAGTAGAACAGATTCAATACATGGTGAGAAAGAAACATATGTTCAGAAAATGTAATACAATTATGGGGATTTATCAAGAATCCGCTCACCAACACCGCCATTGTCAAATAATGAATTTTGTCTCCTTACCCTTAATTTCCATAGACCTGTTGCAAGTTTGCAAAAAGGAACTGGCATCATTTTATCAGCTCACCTAATCTGGACACAACTAAAACAGTTGTTTGGATGGAAATACAACAGAAAAAAATGAATTCAGCATTGTTTTTTATAAGTAGAAGTTACAACTATAAAAGACAATTACTGTTTACAAAGAGCCTCAATAATTTACCATTGTAAATCATTGATTTTATTTAACGTATGTGTCAAAATACATTAGTAAATTTACTGCAAACACTCATATTGGTCTGAACTAGAAATTAAACCTACTTGAAATGTGACTATGCTATTTACTGATCGATGCTATGCTACTTACTGTCAATACAATTACAAATTGAAATGATTGGCTGGTGTGGGATGTGACACAACTGAGTCTTGATAAATCTCCTCCTCACAAATCACCAATGACCAGGAATAAGCACCAGACACACAAGATGCACACACCCACAAAGATATACAGAAGTCAATATATTACGTTCCCTTTACATATATAGTCAATGAGTAGTGCTAATTTATTTTATTTTAAGTTAAATTAGGGTCCCAGAGAATTGTGTGGCTTACAACTAGACAGTTGAGTAGAGGGAGACATTTTGGATTTCGTTTGGTGAGAGGAAATTTGGTAAACGTTGTGCAATGGTGCGGGAACAGTTTTGAAAGAGTGTGAGAAACAATTGCAAGCTTAGTGCCTTTGAGTACAGTAGGTAGGTTCGAGAAGAAGCCTCCATGTTGCATCCATACAGAATGGAGGGGTATCTGATCTCACCTGGTCCTGTAAGTACATAATTTTATGTTTAGGTTCCACTATATAACAAGTTTGTGTTTATTTTTAGAGTTTATGTACATGTTTATATGACACGGAATGTGCTTTTACAGACAATACCTCTTATTAATTGTAATCTCACTGCATTCAGGTCTGGATTTCATACAAATACACTATCAATATCTATTAAAATTATGTTTTCAAGTTAGTCAAATGCAATAATAAATGACAATAAATTGACTGTAATTCAGTTTTTTAAATTGGTACGCAATATATGTTTATGCAGTGTAAGTAGTTTTATGTTTTATATGATAGATATTTCATAAAGGTTTTTACAACCAACAGAACAGCCTGTAAGGTTATAACAGATAACAAAACCACCCACAGTTATACAGTTGGTTTAGGTTAAGAAAACATTTGTTAAAAACAATACAACTTTTGTTTTTACAGCCATCAGAAGACATGTATGAATCTGAGATCTATAGACAACAGATTTCAGAATATTCATATCAGTATGTCATTGATGGAGAGAGCCAAGGAGGTAAGCTTTAAAAAAATGTTGATCATCTACCAGTAATCCTGACTACTAAGTTGCAAATATTTCCCTAACTATTATGAACATTACATGCATTGTGAAGGCAAAATGTTTGATTTTTATAGCATAATTTACACCGAGGTATACAGTACAGGCTAAATTAGTAATAGGTTTTACCAGGCCACAGGAAATCATACACAGTAAGCTATATTAAAGACAATACATAAAAAGCACCAAGACACTGCAGCTGGAGCCAACCATGTTGCCTCTATGGACTACAGGAAACAGATGCATTTCAGTCTAAAGCTGTACCTACAGACGACAAACGTCAAACTTTTACCCCTGGGGTTTATTGATATGGAAAGATTCTGTTGTACTTTCTCTTGTAATCACCTAATTCAAAAATACCGCTAAGAATGAACTTGTATTTAGTACCATAGAAAAGTGTCAACTTGATCATGTGATAAAATGAAAAGTTACTGTTGGAGTGTCAGGACTGAACAAAAAATATCCCTTAAGCATGATTTAATACAAAAAAGCTTAGATTGTCTATATATTTTAACACATCTGAGACAATTGGGCTAAAAAGTGCAGAAGGAAATTAACTGCCAAAGCAAATTAGTATGAACAGCAAACCTAATGCATTTTGATTTTGATTTGATTTTGAACACTTTAAAAGACTAACATACGTAGTGAGTTTCCTGTATTTGGGATTGTTTATTAAGTAGGCAATCTATTCGCTATCTAACAGTGCTATTTAGTGTACTCTTGTGTCTAAACAGGACCCTTCATACCTACTATAAATCTGTAGAACACTTCTCTCTGTTCAGATCACTGGGACTACCACAACACTCACCAAGTTCATCAACTGGAGTTTGAGAATGTGCCAGAGAGCCATTTTACTGAGCTCCAGAGTGTTCAGCATCTACATGTACCCAGCATGACTCGTTACAGTGATGCTGATACTCTCCCTCTGGACCCTGGCCTTGGAGGACACCACCATGTCATATCCCCACCGGTAAAACCAACCCCTGATTCCTTTTTGTTATGTTAAGAGTTTTGTGTAGGATAAAGGATACACTGACACAATCTGATATTGTGGCCTTTTCTCGGGAGCCTGCAATTCAACAAAACTATAATGTGCCAACACACCAACAGATAATCAAAAGTGGCGTCTTGAAAAGAAAAACACAGATTTTATACTATTATTCGTAGTATAAAATAAAATGCTAGGATTCTGACAGGCCTCACAGTCATTGTCTGCAGCTATAACAGCAACCACAGATCAAAAATCATGCATCCCTATTCAAAGCTAATTCCTTACATTGCCTTGTTTTGCCATCCAAAAAAGTAAGCACTTCCTCAAAATATAAGGTCTGTTTGGCCATAGAGTAGATTTGAAAGTCCTCCCCCTTTTTGTCACACATATTTAGGGAGAAACATTTGAATCATCAACTCTACTCATACAACACACCCAGCATTCCATACAAAAACATATTCAGTTTAAATGTGTGCAAAAATATGTGAACTTCTTCATTCAACAGCTTGTGGCACATACATGAGCAGCATTGTATTGGAGATCTCCTATAACCACTAATCAGTCTATGACATCTGCTTTGAGGGATTTTTGTCCACTCCTCCTTACAGAACTCAGGCATTGGAGTAAGGTTTGAGGGGTCTCTGGCATGTACTGCCTGCTTTAAGTCTTGTCATAGCATCGTGATTGAATACAGTTCAGGAAAATTCAAAACACAACTCTTTCTCCTGAGCCATTCCTTTTAATAGGTTTAATTGAAAGCTTTGGGTCATTATCTTTTAGTTTATTGTGATGATAAATTATAAATATATCTGCCAAATTATGCGCCACATACTTTCATTTATCATCTACAAAAAGTATGTGTTGAGATTTGTGTGCCTTAGGATTACTTTGTTATGACCACATTAGATTTTCTGGCTCAGTCTCATCTTAAAAAGGAGTTTCAGTGTTTAGTTAAATGTAGTCAGTAAACAAGTTAGATTATTTGTTTTGTTTCTACTGATGTCAGTCAGAAAGAAACAACCCCAGTTGCTTTTTGAAGCTAACTATCTAGTTTGTCTATGAGGCTGATTGGCACTAAAGGGAGAGGTGGAGGAAAAGTCAAAGGTGAAAAATGTTTGAGAGGTGGATGAAAAGTCAGTGGTGGATAGAGAGGGACAGATGTACAATGGGGGAGAACACAACAGAAAGAATAACCAACATTCCCACATTTTTGTTGTGTTGAGTGTCTACACAAATAAAATATGATTCCAAAATACTTGAATGAGGTGTAAAATTAAAGAATGTGTGCTCATTAATACTAAATAATTTTAATTTGTTCTGATTTCTTTTCTCTGTCAGATTCTTTTAAATGTTTGAGAATTATTTTTCAAGATTTCTCTGTAATCTTCAGCAACATTCTAGATATGTATTCGGGTCTAAATTGGTAACCATGGCAACATGATTTCTTACAACTTTAGATGCACACAACTTCATTTTGAAACTCCTTTCAGCCAAATACCCAGATGTGTGCACATGTAAATGTCACTATATCTTAGCTTTTCAATTATGAAATCAAAACAGAAATATACTTTTCCAAATTAAATACACTGTGACTTTAGTAACCATTGCTCAATGATATTTGGCCATTTATATCATTGTACTATAAACAACTTAAATGTAAAAGTATTTTTTGAAAATACATAATCATCACAGTATAACACCAAGTCAATTAAACGTCAGTGACATCAATCTGCCCAGTTAGTAAGCATGAGCAACTGTGAAACAATGTCACCGGTTTTGATGCGAATGAAAGTGACCACAGGTGCACTGGAGAGGAAAAGGAAACAACCCCCACAAAGGGAATGGTTTTGGAGGTGGTGGCCACAGACAATTGTTCTCTCCTTATCGTTCCTGACTGATTCTTCTCTAGTTTTGCATTTTAGAAGTGTCCTTGTCACTACTGGTAACATGAGGCTATACCTGCAGCCCATTCAGTTTGCACAGGTAGTCCAGCTCCTACAGGATGGGATATGCATAAATGCTGTCGCAAGGATGTCTCCTGGTACAGACTCAATAGCATGGAGGAGATACCAGGAGACAGGCTGTTACACGAAGAGAGCTAGACAAGGCTGTAGAAGGGCATCAACCCTGAAGCAGGACCGGTATCTGCTCCTTTGTACAAGTAGGAACAGGAGGAGCACTACCAGAACCCTACAAAATGACCTCCAGCAGGCTACTGGTGTGGATGTTTTTGACCAAACTAGGAATGCAATGGCACATGGAATGTTAATGAACCGTTCGGTACGCCCCCTAAGGCTCAATACGCACACGTCATTTCCAAAACAGGCTTATTGCGCTGTAGACTACATGCACCTTGTAGATTCAGATCCACAGAACCAGACATGTATCTTGTGGATAGGTAAGGCTGGTTACTGCTTGGGGCCCCAGGCCATTAGAGGGCTGACAAACTTTACTCAACAGTAATGTCTCAAAATGTGGCAATGGAAGGGACCGCAACAACTTCTCCTTTAAACTACCAATGGACAATTAGCAATGAAATCACAGTTGGAAAGCAACCTAAAGCCAGCCCACAGGAAATCTGCAGGTTTCAGAAAATGTATGTTAAGACTTTTTTAATGCCACTACGAATTCAATTTGAGAACAATTTCACAACCACACCCAATGCAAAAAATTCATAAGGACACCAATTCAACTGATGTAGAGCACTGTTGTTAGAGCAGTAAACCAACTGCTAATAATAATGTTACTGGCTGTATTTCACGGGACTGTCATCAGTGAAACCAAACTTCTTGCGAAAAAGAAGTTCAATGGAATCATCTATTACCAAAAATATTGTTGTACAGGCACACAGAGCACTACACACATTTGAGGGCAGTGCTAACATGAGCCCATGCCACCTGGTGGACGAATTTCAAAATAAAACCCCAACAGCGAAAATGGGTTTAAGTCGGTTTAATTTGCTATAAAAGCTAACTGAGCACAATTTCTCATGGTCAAAAAATGCTGACCAGGATTGGGTAGAGCCCTGAAAATCTGTAATCAAGTAAAGGTACTGTAACTCATCCTAAAATATACTCAAGTAAAAGTTGAAGTACCACCTGAAAACACTACTCAAGTAAGAGGAAAAGAGTATTTGGTCAAAAAAGTACTTGAGTAGTAGTTACATATTTTGGTCAAGACATTAACGCCATAGTAACAACAAGGAAAAATTATTTAAGTACAAACGCAAACCACATTTTTTATGTTTGAATAGGCATTTGTTTCAATATTTGTTATTAGTAAGTCAGGTCTTGGGTGGAATGACTGACTGCATTGCAACTATGCCCAATGAACCACTAAAACAAATATACTAACAAGCTGTATTGTTATTATATGTTGTAATTTAGCAAGAATATTACATTATCATTAGGATATACTGCATTTTATTGTACTGTACTTGTACTTGTTCAATAATAAAAAAGTTGAATAAAAAAAAAGAAGATAGCTTCAATAATAGGATTTAGCTGGCTAAGTAGAACGAGACGGTTCGCTAACCATACCTCTATGTTTTTGCAGAGGTATGAGGAGTTGAGATAGTTGCGTCTTTGGGAATAAATAGAACACATTTCATGATGACCCTGGTGCCTATTTTAAATGTAATCGAAACATGTTGTGCAACTGTGGCCAGGGATTGGAATGTCCCTTGTCAACGTCCTCCAATTGACCACTTTCCATGTCGGTGGCGGTGTCTGTCATTTAATTAGCTACGTCTGTGCTTGCAGAAATGCAGATTTAAAGGAGAGGAAGGAAACACGTCAACCCAACCTCAAATAAAATCATGAAATGAAAAAACTCAATATTTTTTGACAAACATCTGAAGACAAAATTGTTACAAAAGAGTAGGTGAAATGTAACGGAGTAAAGAGTACGATTTATCTAAAAATAAATACTTGAGTAAGAGTACATAGTACATCCCCCATAAAGTAACTAGTTCAGTTTCAGTTTCTTGTGAAAATGAACTCTTATAATTATTTGCATTACTTGTTACGCGTTACTGAGTACGCTTGTAAGAATAAGACACAACAAGGTAAATATTTTAGCAAAATACATGACATAAATACATTTTTCAATAATTTATTTATGTTCGGTCAGAAAACAACAGCATTAAACTTTCCATAATTGTGGAGAACTAATCATCTTCTGGAAATAGGGTCTTTCCTTTAGATTAATGGATTTTAATGGTATTGGTTGTAAAAATGCAAATGTAACTGATTGGTCAAGAGTAGAAGATCCATCCTTCTATTAATTGTGGAATAGATTTTTTAAATACAGAAGTTGTCTATGTCGTAAATGTGTCAATATTCAGAAAGCGGGCAAACAATGATCCACGTGTGCATTTTACAACAAGAACAGCTCACAGCAAGAACTTTGTCATGGTAAATCCTCTTATTATAAATCTGAAAATAAAATAGGCTTTGCTGTTCGAGTTGAATCCATACAAATGTTTGGTTATAGAATTGTGAGTTTGTAAAATGTGTTCAAACGTCATTGTACAAGCTTGTCAAATATTGCTTGCAAGCGCAAACTAAATGTACAAACTTGCGCAGATAGGTTTGCAAGCTCATACCTAAGTGTACAAGCTAGCAAAATGTTATCACAGATTTGAGCATCAGCCCTTAATATATGACCACAAATTTTGAGGGCCCAATGTACTCTAGTGGGACCTGTGCTCACAGCCCAGCGCCGTGCAGCTCGAGAATTGGCAGGTCTGCCATTGGCACCTCGTTCTCTTCACAGATGAGAGCAGGTTCACACTGAGCACAAACATGTGACAAACATGAGAGTCTGGAGATGCTGTGGTGGATGTTATGCTGCTTGAAACATCGTCCAGAATTACATGGTTTGGCAGTGGGTCAGTGGTGGAGAGGTAAATACACGTGCTAGCCAATGAAATCCTCAGATTCATTGTCAGATCTTGCCCTGGTGCAGTGGGCCTTGAGTTCCTCCTTGTTCAGGACAATGCCCGCCCTCATGTGGTCAAAGTGTGTAGGCAGTTCCTGGATGATGATGGCATTGATGCCATTGAATGGCGAGCCATCAGTTCCCCAGACCTCAATCCAACTGAGAACCTCTGGGACGTTATGTATCGGTGCATCTGATGCCACCAAGTAGCACCACAGACTGTCCATGACTGATGTCCTTTTCCAGGTCTGGGAGGAGATCCCCCAGGACACAATCCGCCGTCTCAGCAGGAGCATGCTTAGACGTTGTTCGAAGGGCATACAGGCACGTGGGGCTTTAAACACTATTGAGTCACATTATGAGTTGCCGTGATGAAATTCAAGCAAGTTGGAACGGCCTGTGATTTCAAATGTTAACTTACTTTTCGGTGTGAGTTTGAATCCTGCACTCAATCAGCTGGTGTATTTGGTTTCCATTGACTATTGTTAGATCTTTTGTTCTCAGAGAATTACACATTTGAAAGATTTTGATCTTGAAAATATTTTGTTCACCAAGACCCTACGTGTGATTTAAATGTTCCTTAAATTTTTTTGAGCAGTGTATAAATATCATTATCATATTTTCATGACAATGCATGCTTATTTTATGTGGCATAAAATCTTGATGATAAAATAATTGAGTTAATATATTTATGGTTACATAAATATGGCGCAATACAATAGTTGCACTAGTTGGTTGACTACTTTCTTGTGTGTCTCTGCTTGCAAGCCCTTAAGCCAGTGTCATTAACATGACACTTGCTGTCCACAAGCCATGTCTGTATGATTTCTTGATCTGTATTCACGGACTATGTCATGGATGTAGTCCATTAATTGTTTCTCCCTCTTCACAACAGGGTAGGTGGTTGTAATACATTTTTCAATTTGGCTACACACCACCTCATTCATTCGGAGAAGGTAGACCTTCATTAGTGCAGATGCAGGGTTTTCTGCAGCCTGTTTGACCGCAATACACACAACATGCTGCTGGGACTTAAGAGCAGGTTTTCGGTAGTTGTTCGCTCCCTTGAAAAATGTCTTTACTTATATAATGCAATACAATTGACTTATTGGGTCCTGTCAGGAACTACATGTACAGCATTTTTTTGGACTGTTCTTTCCTGTTCTTTCCATAAAAACAAAAATGATCATGTTTGCTTTGTCTCATACAATGTCATGTTTGGGTCCCGCTCTAGAATGTGCTATGATTGATTGGTTAAACAGACGAGACATTGAATATTTTTGGTCAAAAGGACAACACAGATACTGTACCACAACCAGGGGAGAGAAGAAGCGCCACAGGCAAATTTTAATGCGAGAACAAGCAAAAAGGTAATCCCTGGGCAAAGGACCAGCCAACATCATTGACATTGACTCAAATTAGAGCAGCATTTTGGAATGATAGTAGAATAAACTGATCACAAATTGTCTGGTAATAGGTGGGAGAATTGTATGATGCCTCAAGGCCCTCTAGAGGGTGTAAGTATACGTCACCATTTCAGAGCCAGTAGTGAGCCAAAATCTTGTTTTCACACCTTTTCGCCTAGCTAGTTGGCAAACCTTTTGCAGTGTGTGTATTTAACGATTGCAATGGCCCACTGTCAGCCCTGGCTTGTTAGGGTGGGAGACCCGAGTGGGCCCAAGCGCACGACACCAGACACGATCAGGTTTTCTCACAATGTATTTAATGGTGACAGAATTGGAAGGACTGAGGTAGGGCAAGAGCGGCGAGGGCTGGGCAGGCAGGCAGGGCGAGGTAGACAGGGCAGCGGGTAGGCAGGGCAGGTGGGGCTGGCAGGCAGGAACAGGTGTTGGAGGACTGGGTAAGGTGGATCTTGGACCAGAATGAAAAACAAGGTTAGCAGGGATAATTGAAATAGTACTACTCACGTCAGGTTTGTAGAGGCTTTGAACGTTACTACCAAGTAGTGTATAACAACGATCTAGCGCCGGGCGGACGGAAACCAGGTTACTTGAAGGCAGGCTGATGAGGGAATGAATTGCAGGTGTGGAGACTTTATGGGTAGTGGAGAAAAGCAGGTCTGGAATGCAGGAGTCTGGATCCGGGTCCTAAGCAGACATGGACAGACTGGGGAGAGGAAGAACCTGGCCCGGACTAAGAGGAGGCGGATGTGGAGGGCGTGACATGGCTTTGATCTCAATCAAAAAAGAACTTATTTCGGTTTTAAAAATCTAAACAAAAGCTATATGAACCTGCCACTGCCTATTTCATATTGGTTCCAATACTGGCATACTAGCGATATACTAAATAGTATCTACTTCACCATCATCCACAAAGTTGGTACTTGCAGAGCGTAATATGTACAGTAGTGTGCAGTAGGGTGATTTGAGATTAAGCCCAGAAGTGGGGAAAAGCAGTGCTTTTTCTCCCACCTTTTTGAAGAACAGAGAACGCAAATGTTGAAGGAGCGGGAGTGTTGGAGAGCAGTTGAGCCAATACACAGACTTGGCACATAATGAAATGACATTTTCTGGAGTAATGAAAAGGCCATTTCTGTTGATTAATCAATAATCACTGCAGTGGAACACAATATAATATATTTATATTTCTTCCAAAACCCCCGGGAAGGCAGTGCCTATCCTGTCTACCCAGACCACACGTCACTGGCTATATGAAGGTACTAACCAAAACATACTTTTTAAGCTTTAAATCAAGCCCCATTAATTTTGATTGTAGAGTTAGAAATGTAGTTATTGTTATAACTTATCACGCTTCTCCTTTTACACCATTTAAGATAGAGATGCAGTTCAAATTTTAAAGAAAATGTAGACTGGTTGAATTGAGTTGCTTGCTTTCAACTTTTTATATCTTTAATATTTTTAAATATTTAACAAATAATCAACTTTTAAAATGTATGCCTTGAATAGGACTCCCTATTTGACAGTACTGTCAGTACTGTCTCTTCACTGTGAAATCAAAAATGCTACTTTTGACATCAATTATCTACTTCCACCACTTCTCAACAAGTAGAAAATAATATAAAAGCTATAAAAACTTCATCTATTTCTCTTCTATTCTACTGTGAACAAGAACAGAAAAAGCTTTTACCTTTAAAAAGTTACAGCAATTTCAGAAACTGCACAATCAACAGTTGGTTTACTTTTTATAAATAGCTGTCACTGTGACCATTTAGCAAACGAGATAAACAAAAGTTTAAAGCATTTGATATTTCTCTATTTTTCTCAGCTGGGTTCTGAAAAAAAATGCAGAAAAAAGTTTTACCAAATTTAAGATATTGCAAGTGGAGTAACCATAGCATCATCTTTTCCAAAATTTCTGCCAGTATCCCCGTTTTCCCAGCAAGTTAGACCAACAGTTATTGTTATAAATGTGTTAGTCTACTTCTCAGTAATTCCAATCTGAAAATTACAATAATATCACTTAACAAAGTCAAAATATTCTATTCATAGCAAAGATTTTGGCGAAATTTCATAGTTTGAGAATTGGTATACATTGGATATAAAAAGTCTACACAACTCTGTTAAAATGCCATGTTTTTGTGAAGTAAAATCATGAGACAGATAAATTATGAGACTGATACATTTTGTAAAGATAAATCATGTCAGAACTTTTTCCACTTTCAATGTGACCAACTCAGTTGAAAAACCAACTGAAATCTTTGAGGAAAAAAAAAAAACTCACTATAACCTGTTTTCATAAGTGTGCACACTCTTAAACTAATACTTTGTTGAAGCACCGTTTGATTTTAATAGAGCACTCAGTCTTTTTGTGTAGGAGTCTATTAGCAAGGCACATCTTGACGTTGCAATATTTGCCCACTCCTCGTTGCAAAAGTGCTCTGAATCTGTCAAATTGCGAGGACATCTTCTGTGCACAGCCCTTTTCAGATCACCCCACAGATGTTCAATTGGAAGTTGGACTGCACGTTTGAGATCTCCCCAGAGTGGCTTGACGATATGTCTGGAGACTGTGATGGCCACTCCAGAACTTTCACCTTTTTCTGCTGTAATCACTGGTGGGTCAACTTGGTCCTGTACTTAGGTTCATTGTTGTGCTGGAAAGTGTGTCCCATACGTAGCTTTCGTGCAGAAAATTAAAAACTGTCTGGTAGTATATTCTGATAACCTGCTGCATTCATCTTGCCTTCAATTTTCACATGATTCCCCTTGCCGTTAGGCACACACGCTCAAAACATCAGTGAGCCACCAACATGCTTCTCAGTGTGGATGGTATTCTGTAATTATAGGCCTTGTTGACCAACCTCCAAATATAGCATTTATGGTTATGACCATAAAGCTAAAATTTGGTCTGAAAATTTATTTGATCACTCCAAATTACAGTGTGCCTGAAGCTGTGAGGCGTGTCAAAGTGTTGTCGGCCATATTGTAACCAGGCTTTTTTGTGGCATTGGCACTGTAAAGGCTTCTTTCTGGCAACTCGACCATGCAGGTCATTTTTGTTCAAGTATCGTTGTATTGTGCTTTCCTTAAATAAAAGACATGATCAGTCATATTTTCCAAATCAATGCTAAAATGTCACAATTTCTGCCAGGGTATGCATACTTATGCGCACAAGTGTAAGCAGCTCCATTTTAATATACTTTCTCATTTTAATATACTTTCTCAACCAGATACAAAAAAACATGCATATACTTATATGTAGCAATACTGCTAATTCCTTTAAAGTCAGAGCATAATTATCTTCCAAACTACAATGGAACTTTCAATCCTGCAACTTTCAATCCTTTACAGTCTATTTACGAGACAAAAAGAAACACCGGCAAAGCTGCAGGGCCTGACGGTGTCTCCCCATCCACCCTGCACTGTTCAGATCAGCTTTCTGCTGTGTTTACTGAGATTTTTAACACTTCACTGGAAACATGCAAAATCCCAGCCTGTTTCACAGTCTCTATCTTCATCCCAGTTCCCAAGAAATCAAGGATCAAAGGCCTTAATGACTACAGACCGGACGCCCTGACCTCTGTGGTTATGAAGTCCTTTGAGCGCTTTATGCTGACCCACCTCAAGACCATCACCGACCTATTTGACCAACTGCAGTGTGCCTGCAGAGCCAATAGGTCTGTGGAAGACACGGTCATGATGGCTCTTCATTTCTTCCTCCAGCATCTGGACTCCCCAACACCATCATTCCCACTTTGCTCCAAGACAAACTCTCCCAACCTGGCATGGCCGAGTCCACATTCCTTTTGTATGAATTGTTGCACCAATGGCCAAAACAAATTCCTTGTTTCTTGTGAAACTTACTTTGTAATAAAGCTCTTTCTGATTCTGACTTCTAACTCTAATAAAATCTATTTATTTCCTCTGAGACTGCTAATACTTCGCCAAAAATCTTTTCCCCATAGTTTTCCTTGAAAGATTACCATCTAGTTGTGACGTCAGCTCCTCCTCCGCAGTTCCTCTTCCTATCCGGCGCTCCACCACGCTGGTTTTACTAACCACCAGTCGGAGTATGATGGCAGCAGCGCACCCCAAGCTTAGATCAGTATATTTTGGTTTTGTTAGTCACAATTCAGCGCAGATTATTGTTTCTTGTTGTATATATGTGATTTGCTGTTTTTCTGACCTAAAAGAAGAATAAAACAATGGAATTACAGTGATCGCTTGGTTAGCGGTGCCAGCCAAGAAGAGCTAATGTCACTGACCGACTACCCCTTTTTAAATAGCATAGTGGTTAGAGATGTCGACTATCAACCAACAGGTTCCACGTTTGAGCCTCATCACAGTCAAAAGAAATGATGCATTAGAATTTATTCAAGATAGACTATAACTTCACTGGCTACAACCTTCACTAGCTACATTATAGTTCGCCTAAAATAAAATTGTTTACAGTTATTTTGCAACCATTTCTGGTGCATTTTCGAAGTATGCATCCATGCATGCTTTTTGGGTCGGGATGGAGAAAAAGTTTGCTGCCTATATCCTTCTGAAGCTGCTATATAGCAAGATTAAAATAAAACAGTTCACAGTTATATTGTGACTATTTCTGGTGGATTTTCAAAGTATGCATCCGTGCATGTTTTTTGGGGTAGTATAGGCTCGATCAACCCCTTGGGCAGTAAAAATTTAGGGGTTCCACAAATCCCTTGTCTTTTTACGTGATGAGAAAGTTGGTTATCGTCACCTATATTGATATTTATTGTATCAATGTCATTCACGAATGAAAGAAAAACTAACAGTGTGGTGCCATTAAATTAAATTGCTTTGGCAGTATAAAGTTCAATCTCGCTATAAATGGCTCAATTCTTATGACTTTTCCAATTAGTAAAGTTGTAGATACTAGTAAGCTTATTACTGGCTAATAAGCTGTTAAAATGGCCATTGGCAAAAGCCATACTGTTCATATATGCTATTTGTGGTAGAAGTAAACTTAATAAGAAACGTTAGTCAGTTTAACAAAATGCCTAATGGTGTCTAGCAAAATATTTAGACTTGGCGTAATGTTGAACTAGACTTGCCTAGACGACTGAACTAGACTTTCCTGGTTCCTTTTCTGTTTTTTTCTTTCCCTTTTGTCTCATTTTATGCACAAACTGCACCTGTTTTTATAATTATTTGGAATGTTAATCCTCTTACATAATTTTATACAGAAAATTCTTTAAAAACTAGAAACTGTAGACATTTTTCCCACAACCTGTTTTGCTCATATTTACCAAAGTGGGCAAAATTATCGGAGGGCACTGTCTTTACACATACGCTTTAGAGAAACTTGTTTGTTATAGAATGAATTAGTAGATAATGCTACAGTTTTTTTTACCTATGGTAAACTACAAAAATAAACAATACTTTTATGGTCTTTTGGATAATGTTTTGCCAAAAATAAAAGGGAAAGGATTCAAAGTATTGCTTTACTATCAAGATAAAAGAAATGAAAGAACCTGTGTGAAAATTGCTTCTGATTGTTTGTCATGTTCCAGGTCCCATATTACCCTCGAGCTATGGGATACCTACACCCCTCTCCTCAGACGATGAGAAGCTCTGACGAGGAAGAGCCAGGAGGCCGCAGTCCGCCGCTAGAGGTGTCTGATGAAGAGTGTCTGAGGGACCATATCACCCATGTGACTGGAATAGAGATAGGTACGTTTAATGAATACTTTCTTTACCGGCTTCTTGCATGTTATATATCTTTTCATATTTCTACTTTCTAGGCCTCATCCATGTACAGTTGCTCATGGGTAGAAAAAATCAACTAATGCAAACTTTTTTTACTGTTTTGATATCAATATAGGCAACAAGAAAAAAATCCGCCTGTACCAGTTCCTGCTGGATCTTCTGAGGAATGGGGACATGAAGGATAGTATCTGGTGGGTGGACAGGGACAAGGGAACCTTCCAGTTCTCCTCAAAACACAAGGAAGAACTGGCACATCGGTGGGGCGTTCAGAAGGGTAACCGCAAGAAAATGACCTATCAAAAGATGGCACGGGCTCTGCGCAACTATGGAAAAACAGGCGAGGTCAAAAAGGTCAAGAAAAAGCTGACTTATCAGTTCAGTGGTGAAGTGCTGGGGGGGAGGTCTCACATAGACAAGAGGCCCTATTCCCATTTGTAGAGGCATAAACGTAAGAGGGGAATGTTTTGAAGAGGGGCAAGGTGAGTCAACTGTACAATATCAATATCATAACAATTTTGCTTGTTAAAAATCATTAACCATTTTTTTGCTTTAATTATTTTGTAAATAGCATTATATATACACAAATATTTCATGTCTCATAAAATCAGACAATCATAGCTTGCAAATCTTGGGACTTTTTCATTCTTTAACACAGATAATCAAGATTTCATCATAATAATACAGATGTTATTACTTCATTATCTATAGAGTAGCAGCTCTAGTGATAGTAACACAAGAGAACTACTATTGCTAGAAAACATTTGCTCTACCACTAGCGCAGCAGTTCTTAATTGGTTTTCCTTTTAAGACTAAAATTTTACTGCAATGATTCAGTAGCATTAGGTATGTTATGGATTGCATTTCCATTGACATTTTTGAATGTTTTATTGGTTATTGGGGCCATATTGGACAGGCCTTTCTTGCAAAAACGGTGTCTTAATGGGCATTTGTCTGGTTGAATGAAGGTAGAATAAACAAGTTACATTAGTAGGCTATATTGCTAATTGAAAGACAAAGACTTGACAGACTTTTAATATTAGAAAACAACAGTATTTAACCAAATTAGTTTCATTTGACAATCTGTCATGAGTTTTAACAATCCATGCTGCTTGTCATTTTGTAGAGCTCTGCCAAATGGTTTGGATATTGGTTCGTCTTGCCAACTAAACCTCATAGGAATACATACTGCTTAGTACTTAGAAATATATGTTTTATCCTTTAAATATGCATTAAACAATGCAAGTATAAAACATTGATATTTACCTAATATTTGTTAACTGTACTCAAAAACATTAAGGGATATGAAATATTATTGTTGTCACCAACTTCATGATATGTGTTTTACTGACCTTTGTAGATCACTACTCGGTTAATTTAAAGAGTTAGGCATTTTTACAGTGCATCAATCTAAAGGGTAAACAGCATAAACACACAATTTTAATAATTGCTTTGAAAATCTAACTTACCTAACCTGACAGGCAGACATGCTATTTCCCTATGTATAATGGCAGCTACAAGCAATGGTGGCTAGGAAATCCCCGCAGCCACTGCAAGGCTGGGCTGCCCCCATACCACTAGGGCCTTGCCCTGCATATATAAAAAATACTAAAGCAAAACTCAACTTTGACGGCGAGACAATTTCACGGCGAGAGAGCCCATGAGATTCGACTGCCAGATAAAGAAAATAGGCTACATAACAGATATCCCTTAACATGAACGAATGATGAACAGAGACATAAACACACTGTAAATGATGACCACTACTTTAGCAATGATTTACAAATGCATTCACTAAGAGTGTAGTGTCATTTGTTCATGATGAAACAGAACATAAATGATGTCATTAGTTAGTGAATGTTAATTTAGGATAAATCATATCTTTACTTAAGGGGACACAAAATAAACACCTAATAGTGAGGTATCATTTATTAATGCTTTATTCCAACCCAGTGGTTACTCTGTGAGCCAAAAGAATATGAATTATTGATTTGGTGTTAGTTAGAATGATTGTGACTGCACATTAACCCCACTTCAAGAATGACAGAATTATCTGAAAGAGTAGACTATTTAAGACAATTTGTAAAACAACCACTCTGGACATATGGACATGATGAAGGAAGAGATGAGCAATGTATTTTCTGTAGAAGTGTAAATCTGTCTGATGCATACTTATCAGTCAATCAAATGAATAAAAAAATTAAGCCATTTTTATATCAGAAATGTGTTAAGTTTTCATACAGCAATATAGTTGTAGTTACACGTTTTATGTAAAATACATTAATGTTCAGCCAGTGTAGAAAAATCGAGGAAAAAGATTAGACAATTGCAAATGTCTTACCTGTTACCACGAATAGAACATGTTTGAGCAAGCTAGCAAAGTGCAAACCAAAACCAACAAACATTTGACTGGAGGCAGCATACAGCTAAATGGAGCCAGCTAATATCAAATCAAAGCCAGCTAACAAGAGGAACTAGCTAATCGCTAAGCCTAACAGTGCAAAGTTCCTAAACACTACAATTACAAATGTCAATTATATTAATCCTACGGATATTGTCAGGAGTGCTGTTTTCAAAAATAAAAATTGTCATACAGTAACAAATTAGTTTTTTCAAAGGAAGTCACTATCATGTCACCACTATGAACTAGACAGATTTTCTGTCTAGTTCATAGTTATAACATTTCTATACTTTTCCAACCCTCTACATACTCTTTAACAAGCAAGTTACGCTGTATCGAAATTTCCGGTGTACTTTTGTACTTTACCAACTTGGAAAGCAGGATAAATTATGAGAAAGAAAACATGGCTTTCCTTCAAGAGTTATGAGAACACCCTGGTGTATCGAATGTATTCAGTCCCAATGCAACATGACCACATCTCTCTGCCACTTACTGGCCAACCATAGTAAGTGTTCTTTAATATATGTGATGTATTCACATTATTTCAAACAGTACATAAACCCAAATGCGACCATTCATTTTGTGCATGTCACACCTATTTGAAGACGCAAGTAGCCGGTCTACCTTACTTATGAAGGTTACTGCGCTGTAATAATATAAAAAATATATATTATCTAACGAATAACGTATAACACTTTCCCGATTGTTCATGCAAACAACTAGCTGCAGAAATTCATGTCCTACAACAACATAAAAGAATCACTGTGTTCCTGCAAAACATGACAATTCATGTCTTGTGTCAGCATAAACAAATGACACTACACTGTTAGTTAATGCATTTGTAAATCATGAATAATGTAATGGTTATCATTATTAACTGTTGGTTAATGTCACTGTTCATCATTCATTCATATTAACAACAGTATTTGTTATGGTATTTCATTTACCCTTATCAATCAAATCAATCAATCAAATCACTTTTTACATCAGCAGTTGTCACAAAGTGCTTTTAAAAAACACCAACCTTAAACGACATGGAGCAAACAACAGTAGTAAGTAATTTCAGTGTCTAGGAAAAACTCCCCAAGAAGGCAGAAATTTAGGAAGAAACCTAGAGAGGAACCAGGCGCAGAGAGGTGAAGATATTAAGAGTTCAAATTGTATTAATTAGTAAATGCATGTGGGCTGTGTCCAAAGTCTATTTAAACCTAGTCCAGGTCTGAAGAATGACCAGATGGACAAGGACAGAGACAACTGTCGGGGGGGGGGTCAGCAGAGTGGCAGCTGAAATCATTGGGTATTGTCTTGATCTGCAACAACCAGGAGTACTTTGGACAGGGACAGCAACAAGTCAAGCCTGGTACTCCGATGGGCCCAACAGGCAGGAAATCAATCCACCCACATTGCCAATCATCAACCAAATGGACTCCCACCAACCGCAACCACCCTGAAAGAGTATTGCCCACAGAGTACAGTCCAATTGCACAAGTGCGCAACAGAGAGAGTTTTAACATCCTAGACTAATATAGGTTAATGAGATGAGAGAAAGTAGGCTTCAGAAACTTAACACATCACAGATGTACTAACTAACTCTTGAGCAGAGGTGTATAGATAGGACACACATCCTGTCCATGCATCCTGCTAGGAGTTTCCCATGTGACTGTCACAGGCTTGAGGGATAGGACCATTGATCATATGCTGGAACATCCTATACAGGGGTCATTTAGGCCTTTATTATTGGAGGGTATTTGGCTGGGTTTGACCCTTGGCCGCCTCGTATTCGATATATGTACTGTGGAACTTCCTGTATTCTTTGGAGAGAGAGAGAGTGGGAACTATGTACTGTTAACATCGGAAGTCTCATTCTGAAATAAAAGCTCTCCCCTGACTTTCTGGTTGCATAACTTTTGTTCTTGGACATCACCGGAACAGGAAGCTAACAGAGATGATAATTGTGATTGGACTAAAATGTGACTCATAAGGGCATTTTTTTGACAATAACTAGACAAAATTGTTATTCCAATTATATAAATGTGTCTAAAATTCAAAGATATTTTAGTAAAAATTACAACAAAAAAAATAGATTAACACTGCAAGACATCGCTGCCTGGGTCCGGCAGTAATCATTGCCTTTCTTCACCTAATCCCCCACAGCACAGAGCTATATAACGCTGTCCTTGGTGTTGAGCAAAGATCAATAGGCTATACAGCGCTGTATGTTAATTGTGCTGACACGATTGTGCATTCGTATTTAAAAAAAATAATGATTTCTCTCTTTTTCATTACTGAAAGACTTGTTATAGGTAGACAGCCATCAGTCAATTGACGTAGGAGGCAGTGGTATAAGCTAATAGATGGAGATACATAAAAAGGGGTTTGGGGGAGTGGCTTCAAGCTCAGACCTTGCAGGGAGGCCTCTGCCAAGTCCCAGCCACCACTGGCTACAAGGTTGTGCACAAAATCAGGAATCACAATCATTCAATATGTTGTGGATTTTTTCTTAGGGTTAAAATGTTTTCACTCAAAGATGGCAAGCTTAAGTTAAGGCAAGTCTAACTGTAGTGACTCAAAGATGGCAAAATCTACATGACGCAGATGAACAAATAAATGTTGACATTATTGAAATACTGTGTTGTGAATAATCTCGTGTCGAATAAGCTTTTCTCATCGCTTAAATCAGTAAACAATCGCTCTCTAGCCAGTTACCTGTAGATAATGATGTTAGCTACTGAGTTAGATGTTATATTACATACCGCCTCAAAATGGTTTGACTGTTGTCATAAATCAGTCTGTTGGTCAACCCATGTACACGATGATACTTTCAATCAGCTGTGTGCAGCAGCACTAACACAAAGGTCTACCGACACGGCTACAACGTTTACATTTTAAATGGTTAGCCTCTCTTCAATTTTATATGAAATAGCTGTAACTGGCTGTGTTGCTGAGTCTAGTAACACATTTAGCAAATCATGCTAGTTTTCATGAAACCTCCCCAAAATGGATCATTGGTGCTAAAAAATCTTTAACTCTTTGCAAAATGTTATGCTTATTAAAAAAAATCAACAGTGTTTTAGAATATTCACAGCTATTATTTTCATGATATGAGATTTGTGAGAACAATATTTAAATAATATTTTGATTTAATTTTGTTTCATTGTTAATTTGTGCAACATTTCTTAACAGGCTGTTTTCTGATAAATTTATCATGTCAATAAATTTGTTATAATCATCCGTATTCCAAATGATCCTATCATAATGTGCAAACTTCTTCAGTGTGTAAGAGGCTATCAGAGAATTCCGCTGATGAAGAAGATGGATTTGGAGGTGTAGGTAGGTGTAGTTCCATATGGCCAGTGGTTGTAAGGCTTGTTCGACACACTGCAAAATTATCTGAAATTACATGGGAGAGGGCTTAAAATTTGTGACATCTGTGGCATTGTATTCTGTAAAAAATATTGACATTTTAGAGTGGATTTTTGTTTTGTTCAGTGCACTAGGATCACCTATGTAAAGATCATGCTGTTTAATCAGCTTCTTAATTGTGCAGTAAGGGGCAGATTACCTGTAAACAACATCACCTAAGTTAGTGACTGGCAGGATGGTCATTTTTACAAGAGCATGCTTCACAGCATGGGTGAAGGAGGTTTTATTGTATAATAGGAAAATAATTCTGGATTTGATTTCAGTCTGGAAAGTGAGCTATCTAACCAAATACAGAGATATTTATAGGTTCAGTGGGGAGAACAAGTATTTGATACACTGCTGATTTTGCAGGTTTTCCTACTTACAAAGCATTGTAGAGGTCTGTAATTTCTTTCATAGGTACACTTCAACTTTGAGAGACAGAATCTAAAACAAAAATCCAGAAAATTTCATTGTATGCTTTTTTATAATTAATTTGCATTTTATTGCATGACATAAGTATTTGATACATCAGAAAAGCAGAACTCAATATTTGGTACAGAAACCTTTGTTTGCAATTACAGAGATCATACGTTTCCTGTAGTTCTAGACCAGGTTTGCACACACTGCAGGTGTGATCGAGGTGAGATCTTGCATGGAACCCCAGACTGAGGGAGATTGATCGTCATCTTGAAATTCTTCCATTTTCTAATAATTGTTCCAACAGTTGTTGCCCTTTCACCAAGCTCCTTGCCTATTGTCCTGTAGCCTATCCCAGCTTTGTGCAATTTTATCCCTGATGTCCTTACATAGCTCTCTGGTCTTGGCCATTGTGGAGAGGTTTGAGTCTGTTTGATTGAGTGTGTGGACAGGTGTCTTTTACACAGGTAAGGAGTCCAAACAGTTGCAGTTAATACAGGTAATGAGTGGAGAACAGGAGGGCTTCTTAAAGAAAAACTAACAGGTCTTTGAGAGCTGGAATTCTTACTGGTTGTCAGGTGATCAAATACTTATGTCATGCAATAAAATGCAAATTAATGTTCTGGATTTATGTTTTAAATTCCGTCTCTCACAGTTGAAGTGTACCTATGGTAAAAATTACAGACCTCTACATGCTTTGTAAGTAGGAAATCCTGCAAAATCAGCAATATATCAAATACTTGTTCTCCCCACTGTATTTACATACTCTGACACACCTAAGGTGAGAATTATTATTTTTTGTGTAGTTGATTAGCAGTGGAAAAGCAAGTAATGTGTATGTTATTAAAGTTATGTTGAAGGGAGTTGAACATGGGGCCATGTGTATAAAATGGTGTTGACAGCATAGAGGTGGATAAGAGTACCAGTCTTTGAACCCTTAGAGAAACCAAGGTCATTAGGTCTATTGATAAGGATAAGCTGATTGACAGAGTCAAAAAAACCTGGTACACAGTATGTATTGTCCATTGCTGATATATGTGGCGACCTGCAAAAACCCAGAGGATGTTGTTCCCACTCTTTTCGGAAATATGCCAAAAATGTAGTTTATTTAAAGTTCTTCAGACTGACATTTTTCATCAAATTTATATATGGAGCATGGGAAGTGTGCAAATACCTGTGAGACAAATATAACAAAAATATGTTGCTTACATAGAGACCCACACCCAATCATTGGCAAAGCCACCTTTGGCTGCAAAAACAGAACTAAGTATTTGGAGGTAAGTATCTACCAACTTTGAGTGATTTTTGATCTTTCTACTTGACATAAATTTACCATTTTAATGAAACTGTTCAAACTGTATCATCAAACACTTGAATATTATTTTGTACACTTTTCTCTGTACCCCCTAATCTTTTGAGGTACTTCATGTCTGAAGACCGGTTGAATCAAACCTTATAGCACTTCCCCCTTTGATTTGGTTTGTTTCGGGAGGTGAAAACCCACCAAATGACTTCAATGTGGTTTGCTTGAACTAGGTGGTTCAGGGCAGCTTCCTACCTGGAATGTGACATTTTAGGTGAGAATGAAATCAGACAAGCCAAGTAAATTTCCCAAAATGCTGTGTGTTATGGTTTGAACACGCAATGTATTATGTGACTAGCATGGCAATAAACTACATTGTCCCATTGGTGTTACAATTGAAGTATCTGTAATAATATAAAAATGTCATTATGTTTACCTGATGTTAAAAAACATGGATGTATAGATTCTTGTTTACTATAAGTACAATGATGATGCTCACCATACCCCCTCCTCTTTCCAGTTTTGTTTATCATCATGTAAATTTACAAAGTTTGAGCATTCCACTAATATGTTAAAATGTAAATATTTTAAGCACCCAGCTGATGTCATATGACTTATATATTTGTACATTAATAAATAAGTGTGCAATTAATTGAGCTATGACCTGGATTTTTAACATGATAGCAGCTGTATCTGTGCAAATCTACTAGCTAGCATACAGTAGCTAGTTATATGTACAGTGTGTAGCACTAGGGGCCTGGTGAAGGGGCCTCATATGCTATAAAAGAAATGGTACTTCCACTATTAAATTAAGCCAGAAGTTAGGATGCAGTTCAGGCACATGTTAAAATGTGTTTTATTTAATTTTGTTCACACTAATTAAAAACCCTAATTGTTAAATTGACTCCACTGAGGATATAAACAGGGGAAACCAAGATGCACTAACGTGCATGCATACAAATGGTGCCTAATGATACACACCACCACCAATGCAAAACCCACAAGTGCCACACAGGATACCTCCATGCACGTGCCCTGCCAACTGCTGGTATGCAGAAATCCTACAAAAAAGATGTTCCAGTTATATGGGAGTCAGTAGATTAAAATGGTTATTCCCAACATGCTGCAAGTGGTAAGCAAAAGCCAACATACAAATATCAATAAATACTAAAACATGCAAATAAGCAGTGGCCTCATAAGTGAAAAACAATACGAATACAAATAAATCAAGTAAATAGTCATCAGAGCTGAATTTGCAATTAAAATGATCACAAAGATTGGAATTTGCAAGAATTCTTTAACAACCATGCTATTCATTGTTTCAAATGTATCGTCCAAAACATAGGCAGGTCACGTCACATCTGTTGAACCTTAGTTCATAGACAGGACTAAAGAGTCTACAGCCTTATTTTCAAGAACTAATGAAATTCACAAGCTGGTGAATGTCAAAACATTTCTGCTACAAGTCATTCATTATCAATAACAAATGTGTATCCACATTACCGTAGACAATTTTTAGAACTGTCTTATAATTTTGGTTGGAACGTCAGCGTGCCGCTAGCTCAACATGTGGAGCCATGGATGGAATTGAAATTGTCCCAGTGATTAATTTTTGATTATCGTTTTGATCATAACGCTGGCTACAATGCATTTTTTATTCTACGTTAGGAATATGAAGCTTCGGAAAAAATTAAAAGACCACTACACCTTTTTCTTTCCTTTCCAAAAAAGTTGAAAGTTTTGAATGAGGAACAGAAGCATTCAATTTTCAATGGTCTCTTAATTTTAACCCTTCTGTTCCTCACTCAAAACCTTCCTTTACGACTTTTTTGGAAAGAAAAGGAAAAGATGTAGTGGTCTCTTAATTTTTTCCAGAGCTGTATGCTTTGAATGGCTTATTGAGATAACTTCAGTTGTAATTTAGTGACATCAGTTGTAACTTCCCAATTCATCTGCTTGCCTACTATGAAAGGTGAATATGTTAGATATGCTGCCATGGCAATTTGTACTCCATCTGTAAACTGCTCTGAGCAGGTATGTTCGTAGTTAACTCGATGTTACCCTACATATGCACAGCCCCCCCGCCCACAAAAACGCAGACACATTTGAAATAATTGGCGGGATTGAAGTGAGACCACAACATGACATCAGGTAATTCAAAATCAAAACTGAGTGATTCAGACTCTGGTCAGATGACAAGGATTTCAAATAAAACTCTTTAGACATAGCAATGATATAGATTTTTCCTTCTTGGTGAAACTAATTATATATGCCTTAGTCAACAGATGATTACATTCAGTAAGAGTGCAGATTTAAATTGTTATACCCTTTAAATGTCTGTTGTTTGATTTTTATAAGGCAAATTAAATCAGAGACCTTATTAGCTTTAAATTTAACCCCACAACCTCCCTAGCTCAGTCCTTTTGCACGTCATGTGGCTGAGGTGTTGGAAGAAGTGATGGTCAAAATATGGTCTGCAGGAAGTCAAAAGAGGTCTGGGGTTGTGTGAGCAGATTGGCAATGGGGTGTGTTTTTATCTCATTGTCAGAGAGGGTGATTGGGTCTACACTGTGACAAAAGAGGTTCTGATGGGATCCTCAGCATTAAAGACAAAGGGTGAACCAAACAGGAGTTCATTTGTTTTTGTTTATTACTTGCGAGAAGACATTCAAAGAAGATGGCAGAGCCAGTAAAAAAATTGGGTAAGTTACCTTGGTGGGATTCAATATATTTTTTAAACATCTTTCTCTCCAGCTGCTATTTTTTTGCTGGATTTAGACTTGTGGTGGGAAGCTCTACTCTTTTTACTTAAACTGATCTTTTCTAGTTGTGTTCATTTGTGCCATTAACACCCAGAGTATACATATAAATATACATATAAATTGCTGATTGTTCAAACGAACAATTAGGTTGCACAAATCACTCAATTGGTTTTTAATTCATGCATAGACTCTATGTGTATCTATAAACCTGTGCCTATCATACACAGATGTATATACTTTTCTCTGAATGTGAGACATTGTTGATGGTTGATACACTGAGCTGGAGGACAGCATATGTATGCCAGTAATGCTGTAGAATAACAATGTATTACACAGATGTTGAAATTAACAGGAGCGCTTTTGCAAAGAAATGTGGGCAAATATTGCCACGTCAAGATGTCCCATGCTAATAGACTCCTACCCAAAAAGACTGAGTGCTGTAATAAAATCAAAAGGTGCATAAACAAGGTATTAGTTTAAGGGTTTACAAACTTTCCCCTCTCAAAGATTTCAGTTTGTTTTTCAATTGAATTGTTCACATTATAGGTCACATTAAAAGTGGAAAAAGTTCTGACATGATTTATCTTTGTCTCATCCTTTTACCTCACAAAAACCAATGGCATTTTTACATGGGTGTAGACTTTTTATATCCACTGTATATTAGCATGTAGTTCTGCATTCCTTGTGGCATCTTCATGTTAGCAAATTGGCAGCATCCAGATGGTTACCAATATTCCAAGACATATACTGGACAACTTTTGCAATCAAGTTGATTGGTTAGATGTTTTCTGATAAGTTACTAATTTAAATTGGGTACCACCTCTTTTAAAAATGTTGCCATGTCTAGCATAGCGTCACCTTGTTTAAGAAGCTAGGGAGGAATAAGGACAAGAAAGATGGGTCTATGAGACTGCAGACCTGTGTCTAATCAGAAATGAGCACTGCATAATGAACACAAAGAAATCCAAGTACCTTAACATGGTAATGTGGAATGTTTGCTGATCAGCTGGTTTTAATTTTCTTTGATCACAGTACACTTCAGACAGGCCCTGAGTGAGTTTCAACACAAAGCACTGTAGCATTCCATACATAGTTGATCACACAGCAACATGTGCTCTTTTAGCTTGTCCGTAGGTGCTCCAACTTGTCCAATGCCACCATGAATGACATCAAACCCTTCTTGATGACCTTCACCCTGGCCTGACACAAACAAATTGTTTCCTCATGAGTAACCACAGCAGCAGGCACTCTAGATAGTCACAAGAGGCATCTGGCAAAAGATAACATATTGCATGTGGAAACTTGATCAGTCTAAAGTTGATAAAAATACATATTTGTAAGGGAGTCTGATATGTTATTTAGAGATGCTTGGAGACAGACTTATATGAAATGAATTTGGTAGGCCCTTCATTCAGACAATATTAATTTCACATAAACAAACAAGAAAAATGAGTAATCCTCCCCAATGTAAAATATAAATTTACTACTGTTCAAAGGTTTGGGGTCACTTAGAAATTTCCCTGTTTTCCATGAAAACATACATGAAATTAGTTTTAATACATATTCTCTTAAATCTAACTCTTTAAAAAGGTTAGAAAACAATATTTTTCATTGTTGTTATAATCATTTTATTGTATTCTTCAAATGTTGCTTTTCAAAGAATTCTCCCTTTGTAGCAATTATAGCTTTGCAAACCTTTGGCATTCCTGTTGAGAATGTGTTCGAGGTATTCTGAGGAGATTTTACCCCATGCTTCTTGAAAAACCTCCCAGAAGTTGGATTGGCTTGATGGGCACATACATACCATTTGGTAAAACTGCTCCCACAACAGCTCAATCGAGTTGAGACCTAGTGACTGCTGGCCACTCCATTATAGACTGAATACCAGCCTACTGCTTCTTTCCCTAAATAGTACATTCATAGTCTGGAGATGTGCTCTGGGTCATTGTCCTGTTGTAGGAGGGAATTGTCTACAAGCACCATCCACAGGGTATGGAATGGTGTTGCAAAATGGAATGGATATTCTTCCACTCCACTTCCAATTCTTCTTCTTCAAGATCCCCTTTACCTTGTACAAATCTTCCACTTTACCACCACCAAAGCACACCCAGACCATCACATTGCCTCCTCCATGCACTCCTTAAGCATTTTTCATTTGGTCTGTGTCTCATGAAGATTATTCTTTGTGATCCGAACACCTCAAATTTAGATTGATCTGTCCAAATTTAGATTGATTCCTTTGTCCAGTGTCTGTGTCTGTCCTTGGTCCAATATCCTTGTGTAAGCACATGCATTGTTTCTCTGTAAGGCACATGAATGAGGTATTGAAAAACCAAGTCTTTAAAAAAAAAGATATAACTTCAGTTTCGCCTAGTGAATACAAGTATTATTAACATTAAATCAATATTTCATTTTTCAATATCATGGTTATCATCATTACTGGTATATCGCGACACCCCTAATATACATGTCATTTTGGCACATTTGCAACTTCTGCAGCTTTATGATTATTGCTCTGACTGTGCTTAGTGGTAATTTCATCCGTATGTTTTTTGTCTTGTACAGTACCTGATTTGTGTAGGACAACTATCATCTGTCTTCTTTTCGCGGGTTTTACCCATGAAGAAAGGATTAAATATGAACTTGCGCGTACATGCGTGTGTCCTCATATTTATACCCCAAGGGAACAGGAACAGATGAAATTCATCAATATAACTCCTGAGACCTTAACTAAAAAGCATAGAATTACTTAACAGATCCAAGTTTGTTTGGTTTCATATATTCTATAGGGATGCCAATACATTTTGAACATACGTTTTGCTGAAAAATTCATAACTCAAAAAAAATGTATAGGCTGAAAGTAAAAATTACACCAGACAGAAACTGAATCCTTCACAAAATTCCCATAGTTTGTTATTTTTCAATAGGATATGATAGAATAGAATAATTCTAATAGAATAATAAAAATAATTGACACGGGTACACTTACTAACTAGAGAAGCATTCAGTTCTATCAATCTCTTATTATAAACTTGCTATCACCAGAGACAGCCCTGGATGGAGAAGGGAATCCTGCAGTTCCAGACCCAGCTGACCCAGCAGTTCCAGACACTAAAGCTCCAGCGGAGGCCCCAGCAGATAACTCGGAGTTCCCTGCAGCGACGATATTTACATCTGAAGCTGATACTACACCAACAGCACCTCAGACAGGTAGCAAGTACATATATGCTTGTTTTCCACAGCTATTGCTACTGGATACATGATTGTGGTGGCGTAGGGTCACAATGAATGACAATGGATATATTAATATCTCTGAAATCTTGAGAAAAATAACTCAGCATCAACTGTATTTATTTATAGTGTCTTCAGAACGTACAAAGAAACCAAATTTATAATTTATAAAAAAATGCCATCAATGTGCTACCTATGTTACCCCCTAACGACAATGCAAAAACAGGTTTTTAGAAAAAAAAACAGACATTTATGTACAGAAGTATTCAGACATTGCCTTAAAACTCCAAATTGAGCATAAATGCATCCTTTTTCAATTTGGCATCTAGCAAATTCTATTGATTGCAGATGATTTAGACAGGCACAAAACTGTCTATATATTGTCCCACATGTCAAAGTGCATGTCAGATCAAAAACCAAACCATTTAAAATCCATGGGAACCTCGTCAGACAACAGAGATAAAATTGCATTGGCATAGTGATGGGCAACCTAGGCTTTCTGAAACATTTGAAGAATATGTCAAAAAAGGGTTAGTTGCTGAATACTTTTAAACAAAGTGTAGAGCATAAACATCGACAAATCATGAATATATATTGCATGTTTGACCTTTAAATAGTTGTATTTTCCATGTAATATTGTTAAAGACTGTGGTGCAATGGATAGGTGTCTGTTGCTTTTTCATAAATTTACTATTCTCAGAATGCAGAGTTAGCCAACTGTTTTAAAGTGTACATCCATAGTACTGTTTTGAGTGATAAAGAAAAGAGTCTCATAGCTTACACAAAATAAAAATAATACAATACGCCTTAGTCATAGAGGATGCATTTTGAAAAGAAATCAATGCTTGTTCGGGAAACCTAAGGACAATCCGTTGAAGTTGCTAGTACAAAAAATGTGTTGTGGACTACAAGTTGTTGTTAATCGACAAATGAAGATGGTAGCATTCCGAAAGCAGTCCAGTAAAAATCTACAGAACCTGGATTGAGGGCTAGCTGTATTCACGCTGTATAATGTACTGTAACATGACCTCTACTCATTGGCAGTTTGTTTGTTATAAGGGCTCATGTCCTCCTATGGTAAAATAGGACACCAGAGTTAAGAGAGAGCATACCTTGGGTCCAAATGGATAGATAAAAATACATGTGCATTTTAATGCTACATGGTACAAAGACAAAATTTTGTGCTTCCAACTTTGTGGCAATATAAGGCAACATCATGTTTCAGCATCAGTGTGCCACTGTGCAAAAAGTAAGTTCCATAAAGAGAGTAGGACTCTCTGAGACAATCCTTAACTGGTTTAGATCTTATTTAGATATTAGATTTACAATAATTAATCTGATAGGGTGGCTATGACATGCAGAGCTCCCCAGGGATCAGTCCTTGGACCGCTTCAATTCAATCTCTATATGCTTCCTCTTAGCCAAGAAAACTGCCTGAAAGCATGATGCTGCCACCACCATGCATCACTGTGGGTATGGTCTTCTCTGGGTGATGTGCAGTGTTGATTTTTCACCAGACATACCTTTTGAAATTATGGCCAAAAAATTCAACCTTGGTTTCATCAGACCATAACACATTTTCTAATGTGATTTTGAAGACTTGATGACTGTTTTTGCAAACTTCAGCAAGGCTTCCGTCTTGCCACCCTACTCCACAGCCCATTCATATGAAGAATACGGGAGATTGTTGTCACATGTAGCACACAGCCAGTACATACCAGAAATTCCTGCAGCTCCTTTATTGTTGCTGTATGCCTATTGGAAGCCTCCCTGACCAGTAATCTTCTCATCTTTTCATCAATTTTTGAGGGATGCCCTGTTCTTTGTAATGTCTCTGCTGTGCCATAATTTCTCCACTTGATGATGACTGTCTTCACTGTGTTCCATGGTATATCTAATGCTTTGGAAATTATTTTGTACCCTTCTCCTGACTGATGTCTTTCAACAATGAGATCCCTCTGATGCTTTGGAAACTCTCTGCAGACCATGGCTTTTGCACTGAGATGCAACTAAGAAAACGTCAGGAAAACCTGAACACCTGAACTTTATTTGTAATTAATCAGAGTCACTTTAAATGATGGCAGGAGTTTAATTACTTCAATTTAACATGAAGTCATTACCAATGTTAATTCTGAACACATCCACACCCCCATTACCCCCATTACACACAAGTAATTGGACATTGCTGGCATCCAATTCATAGTTGCCGTATATTTGTATAAAAAAAACTGTAAAATATCAAATGTTAAACATTTGCTATCTTGTCTTTGTACTATTTGTTATCAGATTTGCAAATCATTGCATTCTGTTCTTATTTATATTTTATGCAGCATCGCAACTATTTTGGAAATGGGGTTGCATTTGGTCATGCGAAATACGTGTTTTTTTCAAAAACTACCGAAACAACATGGGCGCTACATAACCCAGAAGGAGAGGGTATCTTTATATTCTGTTGTCGGCTCAATGGCTGGGTGCGCATGTTTAGAGGAAGCCAAACTTGACTACTTAGCAAAAATAATTATATTGTTATATAAATCCTGCATTTTATATAAAAAATAATCTATTCAAATCAATTGATACGTGTAGCCTTTTAAGAGCATATGTCAGTCAGTCCTAGTGTATTTTGCTTGGTCCAAAATTCTTCTTTGCTTTGTAATGCTTCATTCATTTTCCCAGAGATTCAAGACCCTGACAAAAAAACGGACCTTACAGGACTGTTCACAGAGAAACCTCTGAGTGGGGAAGTTACTGTGGGTGAGTAAAACCAAACAGCGCCAACAATAACTTTGTTAAAGTTGCACTAAATAGGATTTATTCAGTAACAAAAACAAAAGTACCCGTGTAATGTCCTTTTATCATTTTACCAGGCAATCCCGTTCCAGCCAGTTGCCATCTGCCAGGCAGGCTTTCCTCCATGGCTTATTAAGTGAACGCGCATTTTACCTGGATGATATTATATATAGCATAAAGTATGCCGTAAGGAGTGATATTTGCTTACTGTAAGAAACGATAATGGCAGTTGGTGACCAAGTGTCAGCTATGCGAAATGAGAGGAGCAGTGGACTGAGGAGTCGGAGTCACGTTAGTTTCTATTCTTTTAAAAGAGTGTAGCTAAATACTGCTCATGGCAGTGAGACAATAACACACAAATACAAAGAGAGCAGAGGGTACATATATACTGGGGGAAATGACTGTGGATGATGATCAGGTGCGCTAAACGAGACAACAGGTGTGATGAGTTGATGAGATTGGCAATAGTTGAAGAAGGCCGGTGACATCAAGCGCTGAAGCCTGCCTCCTACAGGGGGAGGATGGGAAGCAGATGGCGTAGTTGTCACACCAGGACCACAAACTGTCAATTCCTCCCTTGTCTAATACAGCACACTACAAAAACGGTAATGCGAAAGTATACCTGGACCAACTCTCTGTAACTAGCTACCAGGAACTCTAAGCGAACTTTTGCAAGGCTAAGAAGAATGTTGTTAAACATTGAGTCAGCACTTTTTGGAACAGGTAATTCCATTTTTTTTTTTTTATTCGGAACGTGTTTGCCTCTATTGGGCATTGGTGCGAAACCGCTTTCTGATGGGTGAGTAATTGCAAAATGCTACAATATTGTTTTGTTTTTATACTGGGAAAATCCTATATAGTGCACATTTTTTTTATTCAACCAATACATTTGTCTAACTACAGTTCTGTAGCTATCTGGCTAAACCATTGTCACAATGCAACCAAAACTAGGAGCACAGAAAAGGAAGGAAATCTAAAAGAGAACGTCTGAATATGTGTAGCAGTTAGGGAATGACTGATTGAGACAGAGTAAGTTATGAATTGAAAAGATGTGACATAATTCATTAACTGTGTTGAAAATAATGGGTTTGAATGTGGCCTAGTTGTGAATTAAAACATTCAACCACAATATACGTATGGCCTGTTTTTGGACATTAATTTAATTATGAATGAATTTTTTGTCTTTTGGTTTGGGTCCTAAACGTTAAATTCTGTCCTGGGCCCTGTCATTCCTGTCAGTGTCCCTGATAAGAGAACCCCAGTGTTTGTAATTATTCATGCAAATCATTCATGATACTATTGGCACTTGTCTCTACTGTTGTGTCCAGGTGAGAACATCACATTTGTGGCTAAAGTGAATGCTGTTTCACTGCTAAAGAAGCCAACCATCAAATGGTTTAAGGGGAAGTGGATGGACCTGGCTAGCAAGTCTGGAAAGCACCTGCAGCTCAAGGAGACTTATGATCGTCACACTAAGGTAACACTGGACATTTCTTTTCAATGGACATGTTATATGATTTTTTCGGCAATGTACAGCAATTCAAATTACAGTAGAAATGTAGGTGATATATAAAGCCATAATCATTTATAAGGAAATTCTCAGGAAATTCCTATAGATCACCTTGCAAATGGATTCTGAGATTTCTGTTTTGACTGACATTATCACAAGAATGTTTTATTCTTATTTAATTAGGTCTACACCTTTGAGATGCTAGTTATTGCAGCTAAGCCCAGCTTTGCTGGAGCTTACAGGTGTGAAGTGTCTTCCCGGGACAAGTTTGACAGCTGCAACTTTGACCTAACAGTGCATGGTAGGTGCCCTACACACAATGCAATGAACAAAGGCATCTTTTTAACTAACACATTTTCATGTCTCTTTAGTTACATTTGTCCACATTAAAGCAAACTGTAAATATTAGTTGTTATGGTATCTATGGTATAATTAGGCATACGGTCTTACTACTGTAAGACAGGCATACTGTATCACATCTATCAGTCAAAAAAACTTCCGAAATTTGAACCACATTTATAGAAGTTATTACCAATTAGGGGTGTTGCAATATACCAGTATTGAAAATACCCGTGATATTTAAACCAGAAAAGGAACCGGCCTAACCTAGTTCAGCCGGTCTGCAATAAAAACTATTGAAACAATTATTATTACCCTCACTGTATTTGAACTGGTGTCTCCCGTATGAGAAACTATATTTAACCAATACACCACATTGCTGCACATTTAACCTGGGGCTAGACACCATTAAACATTGTGTTAAACTGATTAACATTTCTTATCAAGTTTTCCTCCATCCAAAAAATCTTCTATGAACTGTATTGCTTGTGCCACTAGCTGTTTTAACAGCGTATTATCCAGTAATAGGCTTTACCATTATCTACTAACCTTCTAGGTAGTCATTAAAGCATTGGGCAATTGCTTGTGAGACTGAAGATTAACTTTTCCTTGCCAAAGCTATTTCATTTCATGGCACAAGATCATTCTTTTCTCTTTCATTTGTGAATGACATTGAAACAATAACAATCAATAAAGGTGGCAATAACTTTCTCATCAAGGGAAAAGACGAGAGAATCGTGGAATCCACCAGAAATGGACACAATACTGTATAACTGTGAACTGTTTTAGTTGAGGCTTACTATGACGTAGCTACTGAATGTTCTAGCCAGCTAAGTTTTTGTCTGTCCTGACCGAAAAAGCATGCCCTGATGCATACTTCAAAAATCCACAAGATATACTGTAAAAAGTTTTATTGCGGCTCACAATTAAAATTAATAAATGTCAATGCCCTCACTGGATTCAAACTTGGGCCTCGCAACTGAGGGGCACTGTCTTTAACCACTACACCACACCACCACACGTTTGACCAGTCGCTAGACACCATTAAGCATTGTGTTAAACTGACTTAACGTTTCTTATTAAGTTTAACTCCACCACAAATAGCCTCTATAAACTGCATGGCTTTTGCCTCTGGTCGTTTTAACAGCTTATTAGCCAGTAACAGCTTATTTACCGGTATCTACTATTTACCAGTATCTACTATTCAATGAATAGTCATTGAAGAATTTAGCAATTGCTAACGAGACTGAAGATGAACTTTTCCCTGCCAAAGCTGTTTCCTTTCATGGCACAAAAACGTAAATTTTTCTTTCATTCGTGAAAGACATTGAAACAATAACTATAGTTAAAGATAATTGACTTCCTTATCAAATGAAAAGATGAGAGTCATGGAAACCCTTACTCTTTTACTGCCCATTGGGTTTCATTACCTCCAAAATATGCAGAGATGCGTACCTTGAAATCCACCAGAAACAGTCACAATATAACCGTAAACAGTTTTAGTTTAGACTAACTATAATGTAGCTACTGAATGTTTAATGTAGCCAGCAAAACATTTTCTATCCTGACCCAAAAAGCATGCACGGATGAGTACTTCGAAAATCAACCAGAAACAGTCAAAATGTAACTGTAAACAGTTTTATTTTAGGCTTGATATGAAGATATTGAAGGTTACAGCCAGCAAAGTTTCTGCATATCTGTAAAAAATCCAAATGCATATTTTGTTTTGACTGTGAGGACACTCTATCATGAGTGTTATTCATGTCACTTGTAGACAAACGATTCATGTTTTTAAACAAGGAGACTGGACCTATGCACTGGTGTTGAAATCAATTTATTATCCCTGGAGAGATCTGCAAAGAAGCGCCGTTTTTGTGGCCTATTAACATGGAGAGCAGGTTGTTTTATTTTTCCATAAACACCCCTCAGTTTTTCCATAGTTTATTCGTGGACAAACAATGCATGTGCTTAAACTACGATTCAGGGCCTATATAGAGTTATGGTTACAGACCACCTCTGTAAGAGCCAATAGAGAATTAGTTCATTAATAATTAATAACCAGAAACCAGGCAAGCTTAGTTCAGCTGGCCCGCAATAGAAAGCATTACCTTTAGAGATTCAAACCCAGGTTGCCCACGTTGAAGGCTATGTCGTTAAACACTACACCCCAGAGCTGTACACTAGATTGTTGTCAGTCTAGACTCTCGTGTCTACCCTGAACAAATCCTATTTTGCCACTGGCCATCTATGAACTGTATGGCTTTTGCCACTGGCTGTTTTAATAGCGTATTAGCTAGAAACAGGCTTTACCCTTATCTACTAACTTACTGGAACAGTCAAGAATTTAGCAATTGCTTTTGAGCCTGCCAAAGCTATTTCATTTCATATTCATAAGACTTGAGTTATTGCTAGCGAGACTGAAGAGTAACTTTTCCATGCCAGGAAAAATCACAATATAAATGTATGCAGTAATGTAACTACTGTATGTTGTAGCCAGCATGTGTTTGTTTATCCTGACCCAAAACGCATGCACGGATGCGTACATAAAAAATTTACCAGAAACAGTCACAATATAACCGTAAACTATTTTATTTCAGACTTACTATGTTGATACTGGTAAGGTTTTTGTCTATATGGAATTATTCATAATGCGTACTTCACTTTACCTGTGAAGAGTTCTGAACACGGGACATACAGTGGGGAGATCAAGTATTTGATACACTGCTGATTTTGCAGGTTTTCCTTCTTACAAAGCATGTAGAGGGGTCTGTAATTTTTACCATAGGTACACTTCAACTGTATGAGATGAAATCCTGAAAATCACATTGTGTGATTTTTTTATAATTAATTTGCATTTTATTGCTTGGCATAAGTATTTGATCACTTACCAGTAAGAATTCCGGCTCTCACAGACCTGTTAGTTTTTCTTTAAGAAGCCCTCCTGTTCTCCACTCATTACCTGTATTAACTGCAAATGTTTGAACTTGTTACCTGTATAAAAGACACCTGTCCACGCACTCAATCAGACTCCAACCACTCCACAATGGCCAAAACCAGAGACCTGTGTAAGGACATCAGGGATAAAATTGTAGACAAGGCTGGGATGGGCTACAGGACAACTGGCAAGCAGCTTGGTGAGAAGGCAGCAACTGTTGGCGCAATTATTAGAAAATGGAAGAAGTTCAAGATGATGGTCAATCTCCCTCGGTCTGGGGTTGAATGCAAGATCTCACCTCGTGGTGCATCAATGATCATGAGGAAGGTGAGGGATCAGCCCAAAACTACACGGCAGGACCTGGTCAATGACCTGAAGAGAGCTGGGACCACAGTCTCCAAGAAAACCATTAGTAACACACTACACCGTCATGGATTAAATTCCTGCAGGGCACGCAAGGTACCCCTGCTCAAGCCAGCGCATGTCCAGGCCCATCTGAAGTTTGCCAATGACCATCTGGATGATCCAGAGGAGGAATGGGAGAAGGTCATGTGGTCTGATGAGACAACATTTTTGCTTTTTGTTCTAAACTCCACTCGCTGTGTTTGGAGGAAGAAGAAGGATGAGTACAACCCCAAGAACACCATCCCAACCGTGAAGCATGGAGGTGGAAACATCATTCTTTAGGGATGCTTTTCTGAAAACCGCCAGGACGACTGCACCATATGGATGGGAGGATGGGTGGGGCCATGTATCGCAAGATCTTGGCCAACAACCTCCTTCCCTCAGTAAGAGCATTGAAGATGGGTCGTGACTGGATCTCCAGCATTACAACGACCCGAAACACACAGCCAGGGCGACTAAGGTGCAGCTCCGTAAGAAGCATCTCAAGGTCTTGGAGTGGCCTAGCCAGTCTCAAGACCTGAACCCAATAGAAAATCTTTGGAGGGAGCTGAATATCCGTATTACCTAGCAACAGCCCTGAAGGATCTGGAGAAGGTCTGTATGAAGGAGTGGGTCACAATCCCTGCTGCAGTGTTTGCAAACCTAGTCAAGAACTACAGGAAACGTATGATCTGTCATAGCGTCCGGTGTATGTGGACAGAAGAGCAGAGGCAGAACGGCTGTTTCGGAGATAATCCATATGTTTTAATGGTAAAGAAACAAAAGAACAAACTCAAAACAGAAACTATAACTGGGTGTTGTAGCCTACGGCTGACAAACCAAAATAAACCACAACTACTGTGCACAAACATTCAACATAAGTAGGTTCCCCAATTGGAGGCAATAACGAACACCTGCCTCCAATTGGGGAGACCACAACACATAGAGGTGGCTAGAGTCACCTATTTAGGCCATGTCCTGGCTATGGCCCCAGCCAGCGCAA